>LIEC01010790.1:13570-26289 GCA_001925005.1 Drosera capensis | reverse complement strand
CATTTTTTTCTTTCAACTACGTAATAAAGCTAGTAGCTTGTCATCAGCTCTTCTTTATCTTACCAGGAGTAATATTATTCAACTTGAGCTTCCTCCAAATTTCATGGCCGATGGCGGCGAAGAGAAGCTAATCGCGGTTGCCAGACACATCGCCAAGACGCTTGGGCACACCGACACCATGACCGACGACATCCTCCAAATCTTCTCCACCTTCGACCGCCGCTTCTCCCGCGAGAACCTCTCCGACCACGACAACCACCAAAACCACAATCACAACAGCCACGACTCCCCTCGCCTCGACTCCCACCGTGACTTGGAGGATCCACACTCAGTCTCCGCCCTGGACGCCTCCCTCAAGACTCTCGCCCGCCAGATCTCCCTCTACACCTCCGCCGACCACCCTATCTGGTCCGACTCCGCCGACGCCTCCGCCTTCCTCGACGCCGTCGACCAGCTCCTCTCCACCGTCCGCGACTGGTCCTCCCTCGCCGCCCACGACAAGTCCGTCGCCTCCTGCCTCCACCGCGCCGACGACCTCCTCCAGGACCTCATGTTCAGGCTCCAGAAGGAGTTCAGGTCTCTCATGGGCCACGGCGCCGACTCCTTCGACCTCGCTCGCCTATCCAACTACGGCGATTCCACGAGGAACTACCCCTACGACGAGGAAGATGGTGAAGACGAGGATGACGACGCCAATGCAGGCGAGATTCCGGTGGCGCAGCCTGTGACGGACTTCAACATCGTCATCGACGCCCTCTCCTCCGGCACGATCGGAGATCTGCACGAGATCGCGAAGCGGATGGTGGCGGCAGAGTACGGCAAGGAGTGCTCCCACGTCTACTCCAGCTGCCGCCGCCACTTCCTCGAGGAGAGCCTGTCGAGGCTAGGGTTACAGAACCTGAGCATCGAGGCGGAACAGATCGAGCGGTGGAGCAAGGCCGCCAACCTCACTCTCCGCGTCCTCTTCCCCAGCGAGCGCCGCCTCTGCGATCGAGTCTTCTCCGGATTCCCCAACGCCGCCGATCGCTCCTTCATGGAGGTCTGCCGTGGATCCGCCATCCAGCTCCTCAATTTCGCTGACGACATTGCCATCAGCAGCAGATCCCCGGAGAGGCTATTCAAGGTCCTCGACGTGTATCAAACCCTAAGGGATCTGATGCCCGAATTCGAGCTCTTGTTCTCGGATCCCTTCTGTGCCTCTCTGAGGAATGAGGCCATTACTATCTGGAAGAGGGTTGGGGATTGCATCAGGGGCATATTCATGGAGCTGGAGGACCTCATCCGGCAGGATCCAGCCAAGGTTGCTGTCCGTGGCGGCACTCTTCATCCTATCACCCGCTACGTCGTCAATTACCTCAGGGCTGCCTGCGGATCATACCAGACCCTTGAACAGGTCTTTGAAGATTCCATTGTGTCGCCGGGGGACTACAGGAATCTGCAGGATGATCGGTCATCGTTCACAAGTTCGTTATCTATGCAGATATCGTGGATCATGGAACTCTTAGAGAGCAATTTAGAGGTCAAATCCAAGCTATACAAGGATGCAGGGCTGAGCTGCGTTTTCCTGATGAACAACAGGAGGTACATTGTTAAGAAGGTCAAGGATAGCGAGTTGGGGACGCTGTTGGGAGAGGATTGGATTAGGAAACACAACGCCAAGGTGAAGCAACTCCATGGGATGTATCAAAGAAGCTCATGGGTTAAACTATTGGGTTTGTTGAAGATGGATAGTGCCTCATCAGCTGCTGCCGCTTCTAATGCAGCAGCACCAAAGTCGCTCAAGGAAAGGTTGAGGATGTTCAATGTTTCCTTTGATGAGTTATGTAAGGCCCAATCCACCTGGGTCATCTTTGATGACCAGCTGAGGGACGAGATCAAGATATCAGTCACCGGGAACCTGTTGCCAGCTTACAGGAGCTTCATAGGAAGGTTTGAGGCTTCACATGAAGCAGGGAGTAATGCCGACAAGTACATAAAGTATAGTGTTGAGGATCTTGAGGCTCGGATCGACAATGAGCTGTTCCAAGGTATCAACGAGAAGAAGTGAAAAACATGAAGGATGGCTGCTGCTGCTGTTGTTGTATGGCTTGTATTTTGCTGTATTGTGCAGTAGACTTCTACAGGATTTGCTGTATAATGTAGTTTGAAATGGATTGGAATGTATGAAGCTGTTATTAGACTGCTGATTATGCTATTCGATAGTTTTGTTAGTCTCATTCTTGCTTCAGCTGTAACATTTGTAGTGCCACAATCTAAGTCTCTGTTTATGATCAGTCAGATGATTAAAATCATTCTTCCTAACTTCTGGAAAGGGAACTAATCTACCCAAGTTGACATTAGAGTACAATCCCATGAGTCCCAGGATAGCATTTCTGACAGATATCAAACTTAATTTGTTCTTGTCATTTGATTCACAGCGTTTGCGAGCTTAGCATTTCAGATTTTCTTGTCCAAAGGCCATCCCAGTTTCAGAAATTGGCAAGATTAGTCAAGATATCCAAGCATCAAAGTGTAAAATGCACTTCAGATTTTCTTGTCCAAAGGCCACGCCAGTTTCAGAAATTGGCAAGTTTACTTCCGTTTTCATTCAGGACGAGTTCTTTTTCTTTTACTTTCTTTGTTTTCAAAATCCTCAAGAAGTTGCAATATTAATTCAGGTTAGTCCTGAGTCATATATATGGCTGGTGATGAGATTGCCCTTTTATGCTAGTGTTAATGGGATTTAGCAGCAATCTCAAACTACACCCACCTGCCAGTGGAGTTGTTCAAAGGCGATATCTGTGACAAGCTTCTATCGTTGCATCAGAGTGGTACCAACGGATGCACATGATCTATTGCACAAAGCTAGGATAGGAAACTCAAAACACTTATTGCAGGCCATTATGGCTGATCCAGTTATAGGGGCGAATCCTACTCCATTTTGCGTGACCGAAGTGCTTTCCTAACTATCAGGAACTAAAGACTATCGATCTATGTATGTACGGACAGTATTAGCAAAAAGAAAATGCAGACGAGGTTCCCCTAGTTTGTTATGCAGCAACCGGATGAGGGAGAGGAATTTTTGTAGCCGGGGCAATACTCAAGCTAGTAATTTGAATGCCATACACAGATTCATTATAACCACATGATGATTTCAGATTCTAAGGTAGCCACGGAGAAAATAACATTGTACCTTGACCTTCTTAGCCAATTGTTCCGATGGGGATGTGACTCATTTATCAACTTGAGGACCAAATTTATTGCAGGAGTCAAATGTGAACACATCTGTCAGATAAGCATGTTTTCTAGAACACAAAAACTAAGTTCAAATGAGAATCTAATATTTACGTAACGTAGGCCGACACACCTTTGTTTAGGCAACATCTTGTCAAAATCCGATTCCATCATCATATCTAGCCTAAGCATAGTCTTCATGGATGGATACCCAGAAATGGTGTGCAATGATGAGAGTTTTCTTAAGCTTTTGGCTTCGAGATTTCAGTATCCAAATATTGGTTCCTTGAAACTTGCTGTTATCTGAAATCATGGAAGAACAAGAGAATGTAAGGTGGAAGAATACAGCTCCTCTGCAACTCCTAAAAAAAAATAAGTTGACAGTTCGTACCTTGACCTTCCTGTTGCCGTGATACACCATAACCTTTGAATCCCATAATCCAAAGTTGTTCCTCTGAAGCACCCTTATTGTTCTGAGTCTGAACCATATGTAGTTCCTCTGAAGCACTCTTATTGTTCTGAGTCTGAACCACATAGATTGATTAACAATGAAGCACAATAGGCTTCAAAACTTCCAGGTATCATGTAGCATATAGTTGAAGCACGTACAAAAAGGCTGTTCCAATTAACCAAAATTCAAATAAGAGCTTCTAATCTCTCAGGAAAATGGCCCCTGGGGAAATAACTGTTGATGTACTACTGATACGGAGACGTGCACTGGAGATGTGGTGAGCAGAGCCAGTTTCCGAGGATCCTCAAGTGTAAGGGCAAATCCATGCCAAACTGTTCTCTCCATTGAGATGAGGTTATGATCCTTCAACACTAACCTCGGCTTCCATTTGACTCGGCCTCACGTCCCGCAGACTCCTTTTGGATCATGTTAAAATGTTCTACATCAATTAGTGCAGTGAAGCTACGGGATTCAGCTCGTCAAGTTGGCCCTCAGCAGCAATAAACTATATCACACACTGGTTCTATTACATCACAAAAGGTAACTGCGGTGTAGCCCGATCTGCCTTTCCTTGAAAAATGAAGGCCAATATGAAGTCCATCCTCACCTAGTCGTCATTCAAAATGTGATGGTATGAGATAGCGATTTCCATGCCTTATCAATGGAGTGAACATCCTTCATGAAAATATCTCTTGCTCCTGTAGCCTGAGCCAGTGTAACAAGAAAAATGGCATCGTTTTAATGATTAGGCAATGACATGCATAAATGAAAGCACTCAAAATCAGTCCGTCCATCATCCCTGGAACAACTGATTCTTTGAAAGGCCATGATCAACGGAAGACAAGTCAATTACAAACACACACCTCACGGATTAACAGTTCTAGCTTCTGTCGACACTGAAATATAAAATATCGATGGAAATCTCTTATCACAATTCGTTTTATGCGAAATGGAATGGGTTTCGGGTCATTTGATCCTATGTCTCTCTATATTCACACAGACTATTGATATGATTCGTGGACATTGGGTTTCCTTGCCTCAAACAGATTCATTGGGAGATGATAACCACCCTAACTTCTTCTAACAAATTCGAAACCCTAAATCCTGGAATGAAGAAAAGGAGAGTATAAATATTGAAATACTCGCAGGGTTATGCGGAATCGGAACCGGTTCGTCTTCGGATTCGGAAACTGGTGCATAAAGGAGGCGCGTGAAGAGAAGAAAACGGGGAATTTCTCCCGGCACCGGCTCAACCGTTCTCCATGAATCATGACGGTGATTTCTTGTGCTTTCAACCCTATGATTAACGGTATGAAACATTGCATCCGTCAATAATTGAAACAGGTTATGCTTAATTGTTATCAGGATGTATGTAACTTATGCTAATAGTAATGCTACATGATAAATTTACATAAATTAATTGCATTCAATCCTTCTTCTGTATCATGAGCATTCAGATTAATAAACTTGTGTCATAAAACTACGTATATTTTAGTTCTCTTCAAATCTTGTCTATCGACGGAATTAATTAGATAAATATTTTTATATTATATAAATATTTTTATTTTATTATGGAATATAAATTCATCATCATGATTAATAAGGGATGAGTTTTTATCGTGAATGCTTTTTCATGGAGCAGTTGTTCTTGTGCCAATCTTGGAAGAAATGTACATACACACCCTATATCCAAAGGTTTGGGTTAGAGAACTTGATATTAGTATTATTTTTATCAATAAAATATATTTTCTTCGTATCAGATAAATTACGATATATTACTAAATTTGGATGTTCCATCAAAATTACGATGTTTTCTAAATTAATAAGTTTTCATTGTCAAAGGCCCTAAAATATCATTACTTGATATCAAATTATCACAATTTTTTCCCATCATTACTTTTTTATTTTTACTCACTCACAAATTTCACTTTTATTTTTCTATTCACTCATAACTATTACTATTCATCTACTTGTTATTTTAATGATTAGATGAAAATAGTGATTAAGGAAAGAAAGAAACATGTTATGTCGAAACAAGTAGCACTCCTTTTTTAAGACTAATCCACCCCGTTATGTGAATACGAATTATTATAAAGAACCTCCAAAATACAACGACACGTTACGTTTAAAATTATAATATTTTAACGAAATATAGGCGAATCGTAAAGTTTTTAATTTTTTACCATTGAAAATAATAAGGTTATGTACAAGCTATGGAGAGGATGGCTCAACATAAGCCATACCCCTCATCTCCCTGCCTAATGATTAAAAGCCTAAGCTTCTACGCAGGGTTGCATACACGTATGCTACAAATATTACAAGAGTTTCCCTCGAGTAGAACCACTACATACATGATTGATTACATGACTCACAAAGCATGAACATATACAAACAACTTAGCCATCCAGTTTGATCTTCCACTTGGTCACCAGTTTCTTCTCATCCTCGTTGAGGCGCTCTTTCATAGCATAGGCAATGTCCATAGTTGCTTTGAACAAATAAGTCTTCATAGCATGTTTGCATGGTTTTATAGTTCGAAAAATGATGTCATTCCTGTGCTTTCAAATGGTATAGACCAAACTGCAAAACAGAAATTGAATGATAATCCGTATGGTCCTATTCGTCTTGAGCGCCTTGTGTAAGGCCTCAAAGTATCCGATGAAGGAGTCCGCGACAGGGCCAGTAGGGAGGCCTGTGGTAGAGGAGCCAGACATATCTTAAAGTTGTCTTGAACTCTGCTTGATAAACAAACCAGAAACCTTTTTTGGAAATAGAATTTCAGAAACTAAAATAGCAATTGTTTTGTAGAAAAAGAGAACACAATGCACATTGAAAAGCTCGTACAGTGAAAAAGAAAAAATCAACACGTCGATACGTTTCTGTTGCACAAAATAAGAGAAAGAGAATGAAATCTTAGTGTGTTCAGAATGAAACCTGGTGCATGCTTATACATGGTCCAATCCGACACGTGCGTTTGTGTTAATCAAGACAATACTTAGGTCCTTCCCCCCACACAAAATTGGATATTTTCCAAAGGGATCCATCCCTTATAACAAGATTCTCACTTATTACGTACTTTTCCACCTACATAAATTCCAATGTAGGTTAGTATCACTTTATTACATTCTAGCATATTAAATGCACCAAACACTATAATTTGAGCATCAATTTCTCATTCATTTTTGAGAGCTATAATATACTACGTTATCTATAATGAACATAAATTACGTTAAGCTCAAAGTGGTTCCAAATTGACGTTTGAAATCCATATTAAAATATGATCAAATTTGTTCAAAACACATTAAAATCTAACAAATGAGAGTATTTTGATAAAAATTTATAAAGTCAATCCATTCCTTAATAATCATGTGAAGTTAATACATCGTAATCTATTTAGGATGAAAGAAATATTTTTTTTTCCAGATAGAACATCATTTTAAAATGTTTGACGTAAAATAATATTGAAATACATGATCTATTGAAAAGCTTTTAAGAATATATATATATGAGTGAGGTCAAAACACATTAAAAAAAATGATGTTAATTCGTGGGATAAGGTCACATAAAACCATATTTAGCTTTATATCCCTCAAGCAAAGATACATAGACACTGTGGTCATACTAGGAGTTTTATCGTCATTGTTGGTAAAACCCATGCGGTGGACACATGAAGGTGATGGTGAGTCCTGTGAAGATGTCCCAACCCAAGCAGGATATTTTTATAGTTCAAGCATTGAAGTATCAAGTTAGCCACGTGGCATACAACCATTAGCTGACGAAAAAATTAAAATATCCAATGGGAGAGGTCGTGAGATCCAATCAAATACACCATCGCCATTTGCCAAACAAAACCCTCTTTTTGCTCAACTGTGGTTTGCTGTGGAGCACAAAGTGGGTCTCAAAACCCATCAACCAGGCTTATTGTTATTAATATTGGACACGATGATCCAAAAAATACAAGCAAAGCCCCCAGTTTAGCTGATCCAGACCCGAAGCATCCAACGTGATCATCCCCCACACCGACCATTACCAAGCGCAAGCGCGCGCGCGTGTCTGTGTTTGTTTGGTGTTGCAACTGGCAGGCTCATGTATGTATACCTGACCTTATCTGATCCGATCTGATTTGCTGTCCCAAACACATACAAACAAACACGCTATTCGTCACCGTGCAGCTGCTGCTGGAAAAAGAAAAAGAGTATACTATATGTATGCAAATCGGTGCTGTTGGGTATATACAGAGAGAGCACATGTGCGCATATAGCTAGCTAGTCTCCAGCTGACCCGACTTGGTGGTGCGTGATGGGATCCATGTGATTTTGAAGAAACTTATGCGAGTGGCAAGGCATGGCCTCATTGCTCTCCCTGTTTTTTCCCCCCCTCTCCCAATCCCAAACTCTCAATTATTCTCTCTTCGTTTTCATTATATAACAGGAGGATCACTGTTCTCTGTCGAATCATTGACTGACTGGGGTGATCTTGAGCAGAGAATTCAGTCCAAGGAAAAAGAAGAAACCAGAGCATCCTCCTGATCCTCTTCTGTGATTAATTTCCAGGTCAGTATGCAATGTTTGATCAATCTCGAATCATATTGCTTCCTTGTTCGGTGCTGAACTCTATGAGTAGGAATCTCATTAATTCATGATGTTTGTATGCTCCATGATGATGGTGATTATGATGGTATTGCCGTTTTGGTATCGCAATGGAATTCATTAGTACTACTATAGGTGAGGTGGGTCCCCTTGATCTGCCAGCCATTCCAACTTGATGCATGCTTTTAACAGTAGTTTACCCACCAAGCAAATGATCAAACTTGACAGGGAGGCCAAACTTGCGCGTTTTCAGGAGGGGTTAAATTAATTTGGTTTTAATATGTGGTCAAGCACACCGAGTAACGAGTCATATGGGCCAAACCCTAGTTCCTCCTCCCAAGGTTCAGATACAGTGGTCATTCCCCTAATTTTGAGCATTGGTAAAAGCCTAGTGATAGTCATCATCTGGATCACAAAGAAAATGTCGTTTGAGGTCCTCATTCACTAATGATTTTCATTTGAAATATTCTGATATCTATGGACTTAGCAACATTATTTTATGATATGATATGACGGAGTACGGCCATAATGTTTACCTAACAATATTAGACGTTATCAAGGTAAGAGGAAAAACGTTGCATAACTTCTCATGCATTGATGTAATTAGGGATTTAAGATATACAGGAGTCGTCCAATTTGGAAACGGAGACCACTCATTACTTGGACTGTCAATGTTTTTGTCACGCACAAGCATGAAAAAAAAAATCCTCAAGAATCGTTCATATGGGAAACAAGAAGAAGAAGATTTTAACCCTTTTAGCAAAATCGATAGCATGAAATGGTTGATCTTACACCAGTAATGTGATTTTAACCCTTTCTATGCATTTTATTGTGTCATGTGATGGTAGTGTCATTTGGTTTGATCTTACAGTAAAAAAAGTGATTAATTTTTGAAATGGGACAGGGTGGATAAATGGAGCCGTTGGACCCAGCAAGGAAATCGTCACCGTTGATCCCTCCGCTGCCGAGAGACTCACGTGGGTCACTCGAAGTGTTCAACCCTTCCGTCTACTCTTTCAGACACGACAACGCCGCTGCCGCCACCTCCAACCCCGTCTTCCGCTCCCCGCAGGCACAGCAACCCCACCCCCATCCGGAACCGGGGGTTCGGGCCAATACTCCCAACGAGATCACGTCATGCATGGCCCTGGCGGACCCGCCGGCCTCTCAGCCCCTCCTCCGCCACACCATCATCTCCGCCACCGAATCCACCACCACGCAACCCAACCCCAACCAGGGATCATCAAGTTCCGTCGCCGCGGAGCAGAGGGCCGCCGAGTGGGGCCTCGTGCTCAAGACGGACACCGAGACTGGCCGCCCTCAGGGTGTTAAGGTCCGTACCTCTGGGGGCGATGACCCCTCTGAGAAACCTGACAGGAGGGAATCGGGCAATTCTACACGCACGTCTGGGGATTCGTCCGACGGCGGGTTGGCTAGAGGCATACCTAGGGTTTCCGAGGACCTGAAGGACGCCTTGTCGGCGTTCCAGCAGACTTTCGTGGTGTCTGATGCTACGAAGCCTGATTATCCGATCATGTATGCTAGCCAAGGGTTTTTCAAGATGACTGGATACAACTCCAGGGAGGTCATTGGCAGAAACTGGTATGAAGGGTTTTTCTTTTACTATATTCTATTGTTACGATTTATGCCTTGTTTTTGATAATGTACTGATTGGGTTTGTTATGTTGGGTTTTGGCAGCCGGTTCTTACAAGGATCGGACACAGATCCGGAGGAGTTAAGGAAGATCAGGGAGGCTTTGGTGAACGGGACTAATTACTGTGGGAGGTTGCTGAATTACAAGAAAGATGGTACTCCCTTTTGGAATCTGTTGACGGTTGCGCCCATCAAGGATGAAACCGGTAAAGTCCTCAAGTTTATCGGGTAAGCTAATCCTTTTGTTCATGCCTCTTCTCTCGGTATCAAACGAATTTGCAACCAAAATCTATAGATGATATCTCTAAAGTATATACGGACTTCATGATCTTTGATACTTATTGAACTTGTTTTAATTTGTTTGTGCACTTGATGAACATGAAGAAACTAATCGATTGACCATGTCAGTTTATGAACTCATCATGTCTTAGGGGTGCATAGAATGACATATCCTGATATTGGGTAGAAAATCGTTGGATGAGTTGTAAAAGGGACATCTGAGTTGATAGAACGACAGACGGTACAAAATATCAAGCTGTTTTTTTACAATAAATAAAAAGGAAGTGATTATCCGCAAGGATATCATGGGGTGCCCATTATCAGTTGGGCAATGTAGGACCATTTGGTTTAACCTTTTATGGACCAAATCTGGCCTTGATTCATTGCTCATGTCACTCACTCTCATAAGACTTTTGCTCATACAAATTTGATGGTGATGGAAACAGAAATGTGGACCTCATGACTTTTTCTCATGCTCACATACACTTATCTGCTAGGCTGTGCTGTGCCTATCTGTTCCTTTGTCTTTGTTTGGAAAATGATAGGGTGCCAAGTCCGAATAGTGAGACTTATCCTTTCTCTCCTTTTTTGAATTAATTTCTAAGTTGCTGACTTGGCAGAATGCAAGTGGAGGTGAGCAAGCACACTGAGGGTGCTAAGGAGAAGATGGTCCGACCAAATGGACTCCCTGAATCCTTAATTAGATATGATGGTATCGCCCAAAGATATTTTCATCTGCTTTTGTTTTCTTTGATGGATACAGCCAGGGCTCATTTTTTTGTCTTGCAATAACAACTGAGACGCCTTGACACGGTTGTAAAACTCACGCTGAACTTCATCAGTAGAAAAACGGTCGACTAAGAAAACTGAACAAATAATTGGCCGTATGGCTTTTATGCTTCCAGGGAATAAAGTTAGCTGCCGCTAGAAATTGACCCCAATGTATCTGATATTTGTCGTAATAATGTAGTTGTTCAACTTACTTTGTTAAGAAAAATATGATGATTTCACATTTGCTCTTGCTCATACTTAAAAAGGACATATTATCACATGTTTTAGGGATGAAATTCTGTTATCTTTCCTGAGTAGCATTACGAGATGAATTAGAGAGAGAATTTTTTATGGTGGGAACTAGGGTTGTAAATGAGCCGAGCTACTCGTGAGCTACTTGGGTTCGGCTCGACCAATACTCGAGTTCGACTCGGTTTTTTCGAGCCGAGTCCGAGCTCGAACCGGCTCGAGATCCTAATCAAGCCGAGTCTGAACACATTAATACTCGGTTCGAACGGTTCACGAGCCTAAATGAGACTCTTATATAAATTATATATATTCTTTACAAATTTCATATTATATATTAATATATATATTCAAATATTTTTTAAGAAAAATATGAAGTGGACCCGCAATCGAGTCGAGTTTGAGCTCGGCTCGAAATGTAATCGAGCCGAACTCGAGCTTACAAAATAGGGCTCGACCGAGCCCGAGCCCGAGCCTTCGATTTTCGAGTCGAGCCGGGCACTGTGTCGGTTCAGCTCGGCTCGTTTACAGCCCTAGTGGGAACGATCCAGCCCAGAATCGAAGTTCCAAGTCCTGTTTGCATCATGCATTTTATGAATAATATCCTGTCAATTAGATCAGAGCTCTAGTTAGCAAGATCATAATGGTTGTATTTTGCTTGCAGCCCGTCAGAAAGAGATGGCGTCCAGCTCAGTGACTGAGCTGGTGCAGGCAGTTAAAAGGCCTCGAGCCCTCAGTGAGTCTATGAATCGGCCCTTCAGGAGAAAATCAGGTGGCGAAGGTGAAAATAAATCACCAGAACCTGGGATGAGGAGAAACTCTGAAAGTGCAGCTGCCTTTACTCGAAATTTGGAGAATGGAGCTGCCGTTAGACGAAATTCACACAGTGCTCTGAGACACTCCATGGAGCAAATCAGTGAGGTCCCAGAAAAGAAGCAGAAAAGAGTTTCGTTCATGAGGTGCTTCTACCTGTTTCTGCTCTAATGTTAATGCTTGATCATTATTTTTATAAGATGTGATGCTGAGTGGTATCAGTTCTCCAGCATTTTTAAGAAGAACACACAGAAAGATGAAGCTATTGATGACGAGGAAGCCTTTGATGTTCGTAGTGAAAGCGAGGATGAGGATGACGATGATAATGGAAGGTTTGACAGTATGGATGAAAGGGCAAAGCCAAAGCAGAAAAGAAAGGGTATTGATCTCGCAACCACGCTGGAACGTATAGAGAAAAACTTTGTCATCACAGATCCGCGTCTTCCCGATAATCCTATCGTGAGTGTCCTCTCTCCATCCTTCACCTATAATTTACAGCCATTGTATATCTTTGGTTGACCAATAAACCTTGCCTTCAACTGAAACACACGTGAAACAGCAATCTAATTCTCTACACTCTATATTGCATATTACCTTGTATTAATTAATGCCTAATGTTTCCATATTACCTTGAATGCATTGGCTGAGAAGGCTAAAGCTCGAAGCTAATTTGACCTGGTTATTTTTCGCAGATTTTTGCTTC
>LIEC01010790.1:0-13550 GCA_001925005.1 Drosera capensis | reverse complement strand
AAGATATTTTCATCTGCTTTTGTTTTCTTTGATGGATACAGCCAGGGCTCATTTTTTTGTCTTGCAATAACAACTGAGACGCCTTGACACGGTTGTAAAACTCACGCTGAACTTCATCAGTAGAAAAACGGTCGACTAAGAAAACTGAACAAATAATTGGCCGTATGGCTTTGATGCTTCCAGGGAATAAAGTTAGCTGCCGCTAGAAATTGACCCCAATGTATCTGATATTTGTCGTAATAATGTAGTTGTTCAGCTTACTTTGTTAAGAAAAATATGATGATTTCACATTTGCTCTTGCTCATACTTAAAAAGGACACATTATCACATGTTTTAGGGATGAAATTCTGTTATCTTTCCTGAGTAACATTACGAGATGAATTAGAGAGAATTTTTTATGGTGGGAACGATCCAGCCTAGAATCGGAGTTCCAAGTCCTGTTTGCATCATGCATTTTATGAATAATATCCTGTCAATTAGATCAGAGCTCTAGTTAGCAAGATCATAATGGTTGTATTTTGCTTGCAGCCCGTCAGAAAGATATGGCGGCCAGCTCAGTGACTGAGCTGGTGCAGGCAGTTAAAAGGCCTCGAGCCCTCAGTGAGTCTATGAATCGGCCCTTCAGGAGAAAATCAGGTGGCGAAGGTGAAAATAAATCACCAGAACCTGGGATGAGGAGAAACTCTGAAACTGCAGCCGCCTTTACTCGAAATTTGGAGAATGGAGCTGCCATTAGACGAAATTCACACAGTGCTCTGAGACACTCCATGGAGCAAATCAGTGAGGTCCCAGAAAAGAAGCAGAAAAGATTTTCGTTCATGAGGTGCTTCTACCTGTTTCTGCTCTAATGTTAATGCTTGATTATTATTTTTATAAGATGTGATGCTGAGTGGTATCAATTCTCCAGCATTTTGAAGAAGAACACACAGAAAGATGAAGCTATTGATGACGAGGAAGCCTTTGATGTTCGTAGTGAAAGCGAGGATGAGGATGACGATGATAATGGAAGGTTTGACAGTATGGATGAAAGGGCGAAGCCAAAGCAGAAAAGAAAGGGTATTGATCTCGCAACCACGCTGGAACGTATAGAGAAAAACTTTGTCATCACAGATCCGCGTCTTCCCGATAATCCTATCGTGAGTGTCCTCTCTCCATCCTTCACCTATAATTTACAGCTATTGTATCTTTGGTTGACCAATAAACCTTGCCTTCAACTGAAACACACGTGAAACAGCAATCTAATTCTCTACACTTTATATTGCATATTACCTTGTATTAATTAATGCCTAATGTTTCATATTACCTTGTATGCATTGGCTGAGAAGGCTAAAGCTCGAAGCTAATTTGACCTGGTTATTTTTCGCAGATTTTTGCTTCTGATAGTTTCTTGGAATTAACTGAGTATAGTCGTGAAGAAATTTTGGGAAGAAATTGCAGGTAATAGTGATTACAACTTTTAGTTGTGTTTCATAGTACATTTTATACAGTCACCTCTTATAAATGTGCTGTTATGTTAGGCATATTTTGCAATCATAGACACGAGTCTTTCGGTGTATGAAAGTTTCCAACATCATGTATACATTGTCAATCACACTTTTGACAAATTAATGCAGGTTCCTTCAGGGTCCGGAAACTGACCCTGACACAGTATGCAAAATCAGATACGCAATTGACAATGAAACTGATGTCACCGTGCAGCTCATTAACTATACAAAGACTGGTATACTCTACGAACCCTTTTTTTCTCATATAAATTTTTGTGAAAAAACCTATGGAGTCGACTCATCTCTGTAGCTTCCCATCCTCATGGTTTTCGATTCAAGTGACTCTAAGGCGAAAGTAATTTAGTTTCTCTGTGTAACATGAATATTTTTCCGTCCAGGGAAGAAATTTTGGAATGTATTCCATCTGCAGCCCATGCGCGATAACAAGGTACACAGATAGTAGCAACAGTAGTCTGAAACACGTCTTGTACTCTTGTATTGTGTCTAATGTCGTATTCCTTTGCCATAGAAATTCATACTTCTTTCTCCCTGATTTTTATATTTTCTCTATTTAAATAGGGGGAGGTACAGTATTTTATTGGAGTTCAATTAGACGGCACACAGCATGTTGAACCCCTTCAGAACAGTCTTCCTGATGCTCTTGTGACAGAGTCTGAGAAGCTGGTATGATTCACTGCGTTTTGCCCTTTAATTCTGCTCATAGACCATCCTTTTTTTCTCTCATCTTGAGCAATTTTTTGTTTGTCAGCAAGAGGTTGATATTTGGTACTTAACTCTGCTTCTTCAGGTGAAAGAAACTGCGGGAAATGTTGATGAGGCAGTTAGAGAGCTCCCTGATGCAAATAAGGTGATTTCATTTTGTAGGGAATTCCTACTTGACTCATGATTTTAAGCAAGAAAGTTCAGGAAAAGAAAGGAGATTGCGAATTGAAATCAAGTATTAAATTAACATTTGGAATCTGCAGAATCCAGAGGACTTGTGGGCTAATCACTCGAAGTTTGTTCGACCAAAGCCTCATAAGAAGGACAACCGTGCATGGAAAGCGATCAAAAAGGTTTTTTCATTGACACTCTAAATCTGCTAGAATTTATTGTTAAGCCGGTGAAGATGATATACCAACTCCTCAATTTCTTGCTTGTTCTGATTTTATATCAGGCAAATTCAGTGAGACCTTTTTCATTCAATGTCAGACTAGAATCATACGGCTCTAATGCCACAGACTAAGAAGGTGTATTCCTGTTTGCAGATTATGGATGGTGGAGAGCAAATAGGCTTGAAGCATTTCAGACCTGTTAAACCGTTGGGATCTGGCGACACTGGAAGGTATACTTTGCTTTGATTTTATGTGAACATGGAATCCTTTTACTTTTGATAGTATATTGGTTAACCTATTGAACTTTTCGGCAGTGTGCATCTGGTTGAACTGTATGGGACCGGGGAATTTTTCGCCATGAAAGCAATGGACAAGAACATAATGCTCAACAGAAACAAGGTACTTCAAGTGGCTTCACTTTGTTTTGTCTTTCAGGAGTTGGCAGCCTAAAACTGCACTTTTTTTTGGCTCTCCCATTTTCCTTTCCTCCTTTTGCATCTTGAAATAGTCTCTTGTTTCTTGGCTCAGGTGCACAGAGCTTGTGCTGAGAGAGAAATTCTTGATCTTCTGGACCACCCATTTCTTCCTGCATTATATGCATCATTTCAGGTTGGCTTTTTTTGTAAACATTTCTAAGTTTTAATTGTTTACTTTTACATTTTTACTTTTCTGTGAAATTGCTTTCTGTGGCTACTGTAAATTGCCAAACCCACAACACTTTTTTCCTGATACACTCATGAAAGCTTAAACAAATTACTAGTTAAAAACTTTTTAAAAGATTTACCATGAACCATGATACAATCTAATTTCGAGAAATTATGCAGACTAAAACACACATATGCCTCATAACTGATTATTATGCTGGAGGAGAGCTCTTCACTCTGTTGGATAGTCAGCCAACCAAGGTCTTAAAGGAAGATCCTGTTAGGTAATTTTGTAATTTGTATCCTCTTACATCCCTAACGATACAGCTTAAGTGGAGGACGTATTCTCTATCAAACATTTTTCTTGAAAAAAGGGAATATAATTCTCGACTCTAAGCTAAAGTTTTGATTTTGATCAATGCAGATTTTACGCAGCCGAGGTGATTGTTGCATTGGAGTACCTTCATTGTCAAGGTAAAGCACATCCTTTCACTATCTTTGACAAGCTATTTTCCTCTGCTGATATACATTACTCACTATGAATATAATCCGATTTTCCTTTCAGGCATAATTTACAGGGACTTGAAACCTGAGAATATATTGCTCCAAAGCGATGGCCACGTTTCGTTGACAGACTTTGATCTCTCATGTTTAACATCTTGCAGGCCAGAGGTCTTTGAACTGTCTTAACTTCTTGTCTTCTTGAGTTTCCTACTAATCTGATGATCAGCCTGGTAATATATGGTTGTATATAGTCATTCATACCTTTTATGCCGAACCTTGCAGATTTTGGTCCGAAGTGTGGACGGAAATAAGAGGAGGAAAAAGAAAGCCCAACAAACTCCGATATTTTTAGCTGAACCTATGCGGGCTTCAAACTCTTTTGTGGGGACTGAGGAATATATAGCTCCGGTGTGTTCTCTTTCCATCACACTTTTTGTACCGTTTTTAAGAACTACCTTCTGACTCAGTAACCGAGATTTGTGATCGTCTCTGACCTTCCAAATGAATCTACTGTAGGAAATCATCACTGGGGCTGGGCATACTAGTGCTGTGGATTGGTGGGCTCTAGGTAATGTATATTATGATGAATCTACTGGATGTAGATATCTTCTTATCCATACTCTCAATGAACTCCTTACTCTAAGGAACATCATACTGTTTTTTCTTGCACTCCTTGCTGAGAGAGCATTGTGTGTATCATGTCAGGAATTCTTTTGTATGAGATGCTTTATGGATACACGCCTTTCCGTGGAAAGACGAGGCAAAAGACATTTACAAATGTACTTCAAAAGGATCTCAAGTTTCCTAAGAGCATTGAGGTGAAATTCCTTTGTTTACATCTACCTTCCGTATGATCCATTCCCTTTTGCTCCCTTGCGTCTCATTTGACCTCATCCAAATATGGTCTCTCTTGCGGTTGCTCTCCAAGCTTGTAACTGCGCAACTAACTAGTGTCAAACGCGATGCAGGTGACTCTACAAGCTAAGCAACTGATACACAGACTGTTACAAAGGGTTCCCCAGAAAAGGTTGGGATCAAAAGAAGGTGCAAATGAAATTAAGCGACATCCCTTTTTCCATGGAGTTAACTGGGCATTGATTCGAAATACGGTAACTACTTTCAGTAAAGATTTAATTTTCAGCATGTGGATGTTAACTTTCAAAATGAGAACTCGACTGAAACATTCTTATGAGTACTTGTTTTAAGACAATTTGTTACAATGCGATATTGGTTTGATATGCAGAGTCCTCCAGGGCTTGATACCAATCTCTTTGGAGCGAACAACCTTGAAACCGAGGCTAAGATTGCTGATCTGGAAATGATTGATCTGCAAACAAATGTTTTCTGAGGAGGTACCTATCTCATTGATCATCAGATGTTTCTCTTTTGGTAGGCCGTGAGCTTTGTAGAAGCCCACAAAGTGCTGGTGCTGCATATGCATATGTTGATGCTTTCTGAAGCGCATGTTTGGGGAAGTTTTGCGGCCATATTCCCTTAACGAGCTCCCTATTTTGAATGTGTCAAGTGCTTGTTTTACTTGTTCTTTCATGTGTTCTGCCTTTTAACTATCTTGTGTGGGTTTGTAATTCCAGCATATGCTGCTGTAACTTATCGTTGTCAGTAAAAACTTGTCAGTAGTTGGCGATGTCGAACTACCTCTTTCTTGCTCATGTAAAGCTAGTTGGTTACCTTTACACCATTCATTGCATTCTTCCTCCTCATCCTATCAGTTTTAACGGATCGCCTTCTTATTGGTACAAGCTTGAGTACAGAAATGGAGGAGCCACGAACATGAAATTTTTATCTAGGAAGTCATGAGATCCTCCGTTCGGTCCATATGGCAATACATGTCGCCGTCTCCTATTTAGTAACACTTGGCGTAAATACATATCTTGAAATTATTTTGTTATTGAGGGAAGCATAATCATGAAGGGGGTATTTCTTAGTAATGTGAATTCGTTTATCTAGATCATCGCATGCATGTTTGATGGTGTATACTTATGCATGAATGTTTGTCAAAATATTAACCTTTTATAGTTTGTGTTTTTGCTGATGTTCAACCTGGAAACAAAATTTTGTGACTGATGAAAGGTTGAAAGTTGTAGTCCCATACTCCCGTCCGTAATAAGTAAACGATCTCATTTTTTTGAACGAAATTCTCCGCCTGATAAAATACTACCTCTGTTGCAACAAAAATGTAACACGATGATTTAAGTTATGTATTGTTAGTATCTTGATTTTGTCATATTATTAAGATAAAAAATAAGATTTTTCAAAATATATGTTAAATAATACTTCCTTCGGCCCATGAAGATTGCAACACATTAACTGTTCACGCATGTCGATATGAACTTTGACCCGTCTCGTTGGATGATCAAATGATATTTTTTACAAAACTTTCATAAAACACTAATGATAGTTCTTATTATACAGTATAACATGGGTTATAAAAGTTCATTTTTATGTCGTCTAATTATAAAAACAAAGTCAATAAAAATATATACGAAATAATATCAAAATTCAAAATATTACATCTAAAGGAATATAAAAAATTAAAATGTTACAGATTTATATTGTAAGGGACAGAGTAATTTATTGGGCGGATAGCTTTTTTAAGTACTATATTATTCTTTTCGTCTTATAATTCTTGTAATACTTATTATTTTGAATCGTCATATAAATATTATGATACTTATTTTACTTTTTATTTTGAAATAATTTTATATTAAATTAATCATAATATCTCATTATAATTGACTATCTTTTTCTTATTCTCTTTCATCATTTCATATCACTCATCATCAAAACCATAATATAGTTCACTTCAAAATCATCATCATTATCAAAAACATAATATATTAATTAAAATATATCAATTTCAATATATATAAAAAATCAAAATCAAATCATTATAAAAATTATGGGACTGGAAAATATATTTTGGAAGTGTTATCATGGGAACCCTAGTTCTTGTGTCGGGACGGCAGTCCAGATTGGCCCTAATATCACGTTGCGCGGTGCGGTGCGATGGTTTCTTCTCGAGTCTTCACTCACCGCTGCCGCTTTCCTCACATGACATCCTATTGGCCTCTACCAAAACCCTAGGAGGAGTTCAATTGCTTCCCCCAATCCCAAATCTCGATCCGCCCCTCTCTATATCGTCAATTGAAGAGGGTTTTTATTCTTCCAGCGAGGAATGAACGTGAAGAGTGTGTCGGGGACGGTAGTGTCTTCGAAGCCGGTTTCCCTCTCCAAGGCCGCCAAGATACTATCGGACTTCGCCACCATGGATAATGGGGTCTCCCCCGCAATGACTGCTTATTTGAAGCTGGCCACGGATTCCTTCAATGACCTTGTCATGTTCCACAAGGACCTCAAGGCTTCTTCCAGGAAGGGCCGTTCTGGTGGTGCCGCTAGTAGTAGCAGCGCTGGGAAGGGAATGGTCGATCGTAGGAATCGTATGGTTAGTCCGATTCCCTATGGAGGAGGTGACAAGAGTGTAATCCCAAGTGAGAGAGATGGTGGACGAGAAGGGGTAGTTGCTGACGGTGTGAAGATGCTCCTGAAAAAGGATGAGATTGTGAAGGAAGAGGAGGAGAATGCTGGAGGGGAGATTGTGCGAGAATCCGAGAGGCACAGCAAAAGGAAGAAGAGAAAGGAAGAAGAAGGTGCAGAGGGGGACGAGGGACTATTTCAAGATAGAGGCAAGGATGAAAAGAAGAAGAAGCACAAGGAGGAGGTGGACAACAAGGTAGAAGATCAAAGGCTTGGGCTTCACCATGAGGATCGTTTTGGTGGTCATGGTTTAGATGCCTTTGTGGACAATGGCGTCCGTGATTCAGATAGAAAGCATAGCAAGAAAGAAAAGAAGAGAAAGATTAAGGAAGAAGTTGATGAAGATCTTCAGAGGATGGAAGCAAACGAAGGAAAGAAGCATCATGTGAACAAGATCGAGAATCTGAAAGCGGATGTGAAGACTGAAGTAGATATGCAGACTGAAGTTGATGTGAAAGCTGAAGCAGAGGTGAAGGCTGAAGGTGGAGAAGTTGATTTGAAAATCAAAGAGAGCACAGAAAAGCAATGCAAGAAAAAGAACAAAAATGCTGCTGCTCCTGGAGAAGGAAAGGGTGGTAACATCGAGGATGTAAAGATGGAGATAAGCGAAGGCGAACTTGCAATTGCAAAAGAAGGAAATGGAATTGAGCCTAAGAGCAAAGACAGCGAGAGGAAGAGACACAAGAAAAGGAACAAGGATGATGAAGCAGCTAAGAGGGAAGATGGAGCAGGAACTGAATTGAGATCTTTAAATTATGCAGATGGGAAGCAGGAAGTGAAGGGCCCGAGTGATGAAAAGAAAAGAGAAAGTGATCAACATGTTAATATGAAGAGTGAGAATCAAGAGAGCAGGAAAAGGAAGACCAAAGAGATTGAAGCTTCTGGTTTGTATGATTCAGTGGAGCAACAGAGGCCTCATAAGAAGAAGAAGAGGAAGACTGAAGCAAACGACTAAACATGGGTGAAGTGACTTGCGAATGCTACTTTTTATGGTTCATTCTAATTTTCTCTATGTTAGGTTTTGTGCTTCTAAGTTTTGTACAATATGCAGGAAATGTTCCTCCATAGATCGGTTCTTGAAGCATCAACTGAATTTTCCTATAGAAGTTAAAAGAATTCAAATCGTCTGTTTAATTGGTTAGTTTTTGTATTACGTATCTCATTGGCATATAGGCTTCGAGAGCCATTCATCATTTTCATGAATGTGATTTTATACCTTCAATTGGATGCTGTTCAGTTAGCTGGTTGAATTTCTGGGACTCATTATTTTTTCGTTATCCAGTTCCATTCAAAATTTCTATAGCCAAAATTCGAAAGGGTGCTGGATTCACCTCTTGCATATTATCTAATTTTGTTAAGTCATGTACCATGAATATGATGACTTTTGGTATGCAGCATCAGCATGTAATTCTATGTGATTTTTCTTTCGCTGCTGCCTGCTGGAGGCTATCCTCATCAATTAGTGATGTTTCCTGAGGTTCTTTTGGTGCCTTCATCAGGTGCTAAATATTCTTTTAGAAGCTTATAAGATGTTTGGCTGCTAATGCTGAGGAGGTTTCACAAAACACTACATGCACATCTCTGCTTGGTTTGTTTGCATTTGATGTTGATGTTGATTTTTATTTTTTTATATATATATATATGTACATGTTGATTGTTTAGTTAGAAGCATGTTACTTGTAGGTTTCGTTTCTAATAGATGTCGCCTGTCTGAGATTGCAAGTCCTTATAGAAACTTGTTCAGCCTTGCTAGCTGCTGCTGCAAGCCAAAGAAATTTCACATTGCACATTCTGGATTACACTTTAGTTTGCTTCCTTTGGTCATGCATGTTGCGGACTCAGTAAGATTGAATTTGCTTCATGCTCTTAAGCTGCAGAAGGTGAAACAATGATATCTTGTCAAGATGTTTTTGCCAACAAATATCGTCCATTTATCATGCTGGATTATCTGAAGGGTGGCGCCGTGTGCACCAAGTGGAAAATACTAATGTGAAATTCTGGATGATTAGCAGATGTCAAGTTTTCAAATTGTTTACCGACGTTGCACAGAATCGCCTGATAAATCAACCTCAGGGAAAGAGGCATCTGGCAATTGGCAAACAAATACTAGCTAGTAGTGTGTCAATGACACAAGCACTCCAGTGCAAATTAACCATTGAAATTGAGATTCAAACAATATGAATCAAAGAAAAATTGAGATTCAAATATCATATTATAATCCAAATCATTTATTTGTGTGTTAATCTCAATTATTATTTAAATATTTGATACACGACATACATATGAAGACACATGTTTCCTTTTCCATGTATAACAGAGGAATCAGATCACCTGTAGACTCAGACTGAGAAAGAATCACTCCAATTGATTCCAATGCCAATGCGCATCATGTTGCATTCAAATTCCTTCACTTAACTGCTCTGATATAGGGGTTTATTCTAGTCGTTCACCATGAACAAATAACTGATTAGAGAGCTCTACCTCTACTTGCCTCGGACAGTCGGTGCTTGAGCTCCACTAAACAATGGAAACGCAACGCACAAACTAAGCTGACAAACTGGCTCATATGAAAATTTTACAATAACTCATTAATATTAATCTCCGTACATCCTCTATGAAATTGAAGGGGTGGCGCATGAAGGAAAAAGAGACTTCACAAGGCTAACCAACTGTAGCCAAACTAACAAAATTTGAGCCCATAGCATCTCTGTCTGAGTGTGGACGAACTGGGATTCACCAGACCTGCTTCATCTGATCAGAGCTCCCTATCATGCATAATGAGCCAACGAGCCAAATCATAAGCATGAAGCGCCAGAAATCAGGGCCGACCTGAACATACAGTTTTCACACACTGATCAGGTGACATGTAGTAAAAGAAAACAATCATCAAACATTGAGAATATTCATCGACAGTCTTTCATCGATGTCTGTCATTTCCTTTTATTAAATTTATTCACGTCTGTTGCCTCTGCAGATTAATGAACCTTAATAATATCAATCATTTTATACGCCACAAATTCACACTTCAGAAATCATTTCTGGTCTCATTTATGCTGTTGAAGGTGTAGTTGCACCCAATACTACTATGCATTCTAACTTTCTAGAGAACTCGGCTATTTAAATAAACTGTGCAAGTACAAGACAAGGTATGTGCAGGAAGTTACTGAAGGCATTCAACTTTTTCTGGCGTTGGCACTTGCAGCATTCTTCTTAAATGACACTCGGAACAAATGCTTGGAGGGAGATGGAAGAACTTGCCGAGGTACCCAGCGCCTGGACTTTCCTTTTTCTGCTTCAATATGAACCAAAACCCATAAGTTGCGAGGCAATAGAAGATGATTCTTATAAGCCACAGATTCAAACACATACTAGAAGCAAAAGAAGCGCACCCCTTTGGCATTTGATGGGTAGAGTATCAGCGTTTTCATAGATAATCTCCACAAAACATGGTTTCTCCTCCATCACTCATTCTCAACAATGTTAAGCATGCTATGCTTTTTTCACGACCAAACAAGCATGGCAGAGATTTTGTTTTCCACATATGGCAGGGCAGAGAAATGATGAAAACAATAAATTGCAAATGCTCAAGAGAAGTAGGAATCAAGAATGTAACAAGCTTTTTGTTAATGACACCATCCCGTTATGCATACCAATTATATAAGTCAAGAATAGGGCTCCAACCTGGCTTGGTTTGACATGATGACAATCTGTTTGCTTTGGTACACTTCATTAGGATTGATCCCCGCAGCATATCCTCTTCCGGCAGCAAAGCTTGCATAACAGATCTATCGTCATCAACACCTCGCTTCATTTTGCCATGATCAAATTCTGCATCTCCACAAGAAACTGAAGCTGAACTGGCACGCGTTTTTTGTTTCATATGATTTCTCTTCCTTTTTTTTGTTTTCACGACTTCCTTGACGAAGTCAGAATTCAAAGATTTTGAGCATCCAAATCTCCCGTCAACACTAGTATCAGTATGAATAATTCTGTCAGCCTGCATAGCTGCCTTGATTTCGAATTCTGGACGATGTTCCCCTTCCAAAATATCTGCTTGGGCTGAGACCTCTGCAGAAGCAGAAGTATCTATGGAATTCGTGTGGGATGCAACCTTGGTATTCATCGAGCCCTGAGTTACTGAATCCATTCTACCGTTGTCATCTATCTTGCAATCAGTTGGTGGAGAAAGGACAATAAGATCATCATCGTCAGCATCAGAAGAAAGGATAATGAGATCATCATTCACAGGCATCATTCCATCAGCTTGCACATCCGATTCTTGGAATCCTTCCCTTTCCATGACATCTCGAAATGCCAGATCCAATGATATCACTGAATAATTTGAACCATCATTAACCTCAATGCCAGTAGATCCTCCAACATGTGAATTATGAGGATCTAGATCCTCCCACATGTCAGGGACGTCTGCACTCGTACTTGCAGTATGTCGCATATATAACTTGTCACCTGTTATACTAGCATTTTTTAAACTTTCTTCCAACAGCATCCCTGCTAAAGAAATCGAGGTGGCATCTTCAAGTTGTGAGTGGACTCCAACATCAGATTTATCAGTAACCAATCCTGCACATTCCAGCTTTTGGGAGCTTGTAAGAGAGGTTCCAATGTCTGAAACATCCAGAAAAGCTTTTGAAGAATCCCGTGGGAAGGTCCTCTTGGTAACATCAAGTTCGTTAGGCTGGCTATTTAAATGCGTAGTGTGAAACAATGTAGCTACTTTCTGTTGGGGAAGAGCAACTTCTTGCTCCTCCCTAAGATCACCTGCTTTGTGTGATAAATCGCCAATCTTAGAGGTGAAATCCATATATTGTAAGCTGCTTGAAGTCTTACGGGCTGAAATTGAAGTAGGTTTGAGGGCTTTGGCAGTTTTAGTACATTTATCAACATCAGAAAAGGACTTGGCTATATCGTCCAATAGCAAATCACCTTCCCCGCTAGATATTGGATCCCATTTCATCCAGTCAATGATCCAAGGTTCTTGGGAGGAAGGGTGACATTGAGATGGCTTCGGTTCAACACGGATGGCCTCCTTGAAAAATTGCTTCTTCTTTAAGGCACTAGTAATCATAGACCTGTACAAAAATGGCAACCCAAAGTTAGATTGCATGTAGACAATAAAAACAAAAATCAAATTGTTAAAGATAATGACAAGTTCTTGATAGGCAGCATATTCGCCCATATATTCATACCTGCAGTTTTTGGAGACAGCTGCTTTTGCGTGTTGCAAAGGTAGCCCAAGCAAAAACAATAAATTGGAAACATCAGCAGGACCTCTAAGTCCAAGTACAGATGCAGCACAACTAGAAACGATCAAATTCTTCCCACGAGTCCAACTGACCAAGTACTGATATAAACACAAAAAGCAAAAATCAGAGGATGCCAGTTGAAAACATTAAATACTTCAGTAAGAATGTATTTAAAGACGAGAAAACCCTGGAAGTTTCTTACTAAAAAGAAAACTGAGATTCTACATGGCACATCAACCAAAACATGCCAAACATAATTTTCTCTCCATTCAATTAGTCTAGCAAGATCTAGAATTAGTTATAACTGGCCATGTTTGAATCCCACAAGGTGCTACAACTCACCTAATGTAAAACTCAAATATGCATCAAGTTTATGCTAAAAATGAACAGTTACAAATGTCCAACAACAGGATCACTATGGCAGATGGAGTCGATACTCACAGAGACATCACCTAAAGAGCTGATAAACTTCAAGTGAATTCGGTTAAGAATGAGATAGAAGACACAAGCACAATAAAAAAAACCAAGATAGATATAGGTGAAGTAACATAGCAGCAGAAGTGCAAAAGAATCCAACCTTGACATTAGGTATGAGGTAACCCCTAAGATGGGCATCTTCGAGAAGGGGGGAATAGCATATCTCGAAGAAAACTCCACGCTATGCAAACAAAATTCATTCTCATTACAACCCAAACAACATATACATTACTACAACACTAAAAACACAAGATAATGGAATTAGGAAGTCACCGCAAGTGCAACTTTAATTGCAGGTAGCTTCAACCTGAACCGCAACTTATCGGAGAAATCAATAGAAATCAAATCAACCTGAACCACAACATCAACAACCAAACATGATTCAATTTCGAATCACAGAAATCGATTTTCCTGCACAAAACACTCAATTAGAGAGAGAAAAAAAGAGCGTTTAAACCTCAGAAGACTGACAGGCTTGTTCAAAAACAGTCTCGTTGAGAGGCCGAA
>LIEC01010789.1:52491-94382 GCA_001925005.1 Drosera capensis | reverse complement strand
TCAAAACATCCAAATGCACACAAAAAACAGAACATATCGATTCATTACATTTATTCAAAACAAAAGTACCCAAACACAGCAGAGGTGTTTTTTACAAATGTCTACGAAGTCCAATTTTATTCAAGCTTTTTTGTTGAAGACAACAAAGACAACAGAAGTGACTGAAAGAAAGGGAGATGATCTTATTTATCTAATGTCTGGTCGAAAATGTAACCAGACTGTTCTGCTACTGCCGTAAAACCTTCCATCTCCCTTGAACATCTCGAGTACAACAGACCAACATCCGCTGATTCAAGCAGTTGCTAGTTTGATATGCAGTTCGTCGAGATAATGCTTTATCTGTAAGAGAAACTCGGACCGTTGCTTGTTCTTTTTCTCGCTGAATTGTGAGTGCGTCGCATCGAGAATGCTCATGATATGTTGGAAATGAACCACTATTTTGATGTTCTTTCCAATATGTTTCACCATGACATTTCCAGAACCCACAAATTTCTCGCTTTCGCCTATGTATCTGCAAAACATAAATTAACATAACAGATTGTTATATAACAGATTGTTATCTATCTAGCAGGGCAATTTTATCTATTAGAAACAGACATTTCGCAAAAGAATTGCCCTGCTAAATAGATAAAATCGAGAAAAAAATGACTACTTATCTCCTTCGACACAGCTTTTCACCATACAAAAATGGTAGAAAAATTAGCATGACGTCGACCAGTTTCCCCAGGTGGAATGTGAAGATCATGATGATGCGTAAGAGTAACTTCACGATTGACTGGGAACTCACAAAACCAAAACGAGTCTACAATTGTCTAAACAGTAAAGTGAGGTTGTAATCGTTGCAACCAACAAGCTACAGCCTCATTAACTCATGTAGCTTAAAAAATCAAAAAAATTATCCCCAATAGACTTATTCAACTTTTTTTTTTCCAAACATTTGTGTGTGTGGGTGTGGGTATGGGTGTGGGGTGAGCAGTCATTGTCTGAAGCCCACTTCGGCAATATAAAACATTCTTTCATATGTGATGGTCCTTTAAACGAGCCTCATATTTCTAGAATCGCGTATCACGACTTTAGATCAACTTGCATTTGAACAACACCATCTCATAATCTGATCAATCTAATCAATTATCAATATATATTCTTAATCCGAAGTATATCCTATAACATGTCATGTTATGTCATCTCATAGGATGCCATCATATATCATCTTATATTGATATTCATATATCAATCAATTTAATTATCATTAAATTTAATAGTAATTTTATTTTCAATATACAGATTATTTAATAATCAATATCAATAACTATGAAAAAAACTTTTCATATTTCTTCTTTTACACTTCATAAATATTATTAACAAAAAACTTTGTGTGTAAATATTTTTATCGTTAATGTTAATTAGTGTGAAAAAATAATACGATCGAAAATATTTTATTATAAAAAACTCAGATTTTTTGTCAAAAAGAAAAGAAATCAAAACTTTTTATATCGTATGTTATAATAATTTGATCTGATTCATTATGTAATATAATTAATTTGATGATTGTAATTATTTCAGCAGAAAGAAACGAGTAAATATTGAAATAATATTGCAAGAGTCAACTTACTCTTTTATCTTCTTTTCTAGTTCATCAATGTGTTTCTTCTCAGTAGAGCAATCCAAGCTGAGTTCTACAGCGTCATTGGGATCACCGTCTTTGAGGTTTATGATAGCTTTAGCCGCTAAAACCGAATTTGGGTACAATGCCACCTCTTTGGTACCAATTCTGAGTAACGTCGTCGTCAAGATGTCAATGTGCTTAACTTCCATCTGTTGTACACATAAACGCGTATGTTGTACTTGTTGTACATAAACTAATATCAGAGGGAATAAACATATCTATATAATCTCACCAAATACAGGATAATGTCAATTATTATACACATAAACACCTATATTGTATATATAGTAATATCAGAGAAAAAAAACATAATCAAATAATCTCATAAAGTGCACGGTGTGAGAATGATATTTTTGTATGATAGGATGATGTATGCAGTTTTATCCTGTTTTACATAAAGAGACTGCTTATTAATATCTTTAGATGTTAAACCCTTGACCTCACGATTAGACAAAGAACGATTTACTATTAAAACAACTCCTCTGATTAGAGAATATATTATAATAATATTTCTTAATAATATTTTCACTGCATCAAACCTATCTTTAGAAAACTTCCCAGAATAAGAGTTCAGGGGTTCAATAAGAGTTCAGGGATTCAAATCATGAACACTTTGAGAAACATGACGCAACACCTTGAAGTCATACTCATACCCTTGAGGTATTATTCAGGAGCTGAATTAGATTATCCAATCCACTGATAACTAAGCTTGTGATCACAGTACTTGTCTAAGTAAATCGTAGATGCAGTAGACATACTAAGTTCAGCGGAACTTCAAGTATAAATGAAGGGTTCTAACCTCAGTTCCATCTATGACACACCGATCACCAACATCAAATGGATGCTTGATGAAGGCAAATATGATACCCTCAAACAGAGTCTTACAAGTCTCCCCAAATATGAAACTGGCTGCGACGAGCTGAGTTGCGATGAGGACAAGTACTTTTGTTGTCGCAAATTCCGTGAGAAGCAACCATGACAAGATGAAGACCGCGATCACAAAGCAATTCAGAACATTGTTTAAGCAGCGGACAACCTTCTTAGCATCAACTAAAGTGTGTCCCAATGCTACACAACTCTTGTGAGCTCTCATCTGCGTAAAACGACAAAGACAAACTCCCAGAAACTCATCAAGGATTTTAATTTTGGGTGATTTCATAAAACTTTTAACATAAGGACTTCTGATTGCGACACGAAGAAATATTATGAAAAAGAGTATTTGTACCATCCAGTTCTTCAATATTTCATATTGGATTACTTGGGAGTGATTTTCAACTTGCAGCTGTTTATGTAGAAGTTTCCTTTCTGTTGCATCCAATCTATCCTTCAGAAAATCCTCAATCGTGTGTCTGAAGAAATAGACAACAAATAATGATGACATGATGCCTCTTAGTTTTCGGCTCTTCACACTTAAGGTTAAATTGCAAGGACAAAAGAGGATAAGCAGAAGGTTCTTACTCATGATTATGCTGAATAAACTCGCGACATTTAGCCAAAATAGAAGTAATATCATCATCCTCTCTTGATGACACTGCTGAGAGCGCAATGAAGTATGCAGCCATTTGCTGAATAGCATAAGTCGACGCATCCTTCGACAGCATATGACGCCCAACATGGAGTATATCCTTGGCTCTTTTCTTATTTTTTTCATGACTTTCCTTCGTTTTCCTCTGGTTCTCTGTATTATTTCTCTCTAGTGTCGTGCCCTCTCCAGATTCAACGTTGTCATTTTCATTGGTGTCTCCCTCTTGCATACGTTCCCCAGCAGGTATATCCTCGGCTCTTTTCTCATCTTCTTCATGACTTTCCTTACTTTCCTTCGTCTTCCTCTCTAGTATCGTGCCCTCTCCCGATACAATGTTGTCGTTTTCATCATCGACGTCTCCCTCTTCTTGAGTTCCCCCAGAAGTACCGTTCCACCCAGGCTTGAAAATGTCCCAGGATGTACCCGAGATGACAGCGAGGAAGTATAGTTGAAATCCTGCTCTTAAGATTCGAACACTAAATCTTTTGTACACAGCATCAGCTTGCCATTTCAACAGGAGTATACTTTTAAGAAGCCAGAGAAGCACAAATATGAGCAGAGAGATGAGAGTCTGTTTAAGGCCATGATCTAACACTTTATCACTACCAAATGTCTGTTTAAGGCCATGATCAGATTGGAAATAAAACAGCCATATCAGGAGAAGCGAGCAGGAGAAGATTACCATATTGATGCTTCGTCTCAATCCTCTCGCGTAGTAAACAACTTCCTTTTTTACCATGTTGAAGCCTCTCGCATCATCCTTTTTATCCTTTTCATCCTTGCAAATGAGTTCAAGGAAATACAAGCAAAGATGACTGACCATGCTGATGGCACGGTAACCACATGAAAGAATAACTATCAAGAGAGTCCATTTCCATAACTTTGAACCCAGCACGTTCTTCTTCCTCAAGCCTGCAATGGAAAGATTGATGATCAACCAAAGTAGTATGAATAATAAAACCCGGTTGCTAATCATCGAAACCAATTTAGCTAGACGAACTGCCGGATCCAGGAATTCCTGTACTTTCTCATAAATTCCCTTCTTTCTTCCGGGTTTCTTGTCCCCCTCAGCACCGTCTTCAAATAGATTGATCCCAAAGAATGCAGCAACTCCAAGAACAAGCAAGGATAGTGGAAGAGCAAGGATGAACATTAATATACTCAGCAGCGCAATCACAAAACTACTGCAGAAGCCTAATATTTTATCTACTGCAACTTTCTGTAATACACTTTTAGGAGCGGAGCGGGAACTTCCGTTGCCACTAGAGGGCAATCTAAGATTTTCAGATTTCGCAGCAGCATCAGACGTGGGAGGAGGCCTTAGTGGGGATTCATGGATCGGCATATCTCTACTTACTACAATTTCGAGACCTCTCTGGCCTTCTTCCCCCTTCCTCATTGAAACACCTCCCTCTTCCATCGTATTAGGGAAAATATTTCGTACACTCTCCTGTCCTATTCTCAGCTGCTTGTAATCCCTTACTTGTAGCAACTCAATATTCTTATCTTAGCCATTCCTGAATAATTCTTATCTTAGGCAGTACTTCATGTATATGTATCCATGTACTCCCGCGGGTGTGTTGGTCTGATATGAATAAACTCGAACGTTAGAATCCAAGCATGGTATCGGAGCTTCTCCTTCCCTCTCACGAGTCCTATCACACCTTCGTCTACCTCATCTCCACAAAATCTTACAAACCCAAGAGCCATCGTTCATGACAGATCCAAATACCCCTCAGAAATACAGGATCTCATGTAGTATCGATTGCAAACCCAACTTTGACAACATCAAATACATCTTCCACCTATCTCACTTTTCCCAATTCACAACAGCAGGTCATACAAGATTATAATGTACCTTATAATGCACTTGCAGTGCTACAAAACAATAAAGCAATTTGTGTACATTGTAATTGAAGGTCATACAAGATCAACTATACAATGCATACAAATTGCTTTACTGTTTTATAGTACTGCAAGTACATTGTAACGTACAAGATAAACTAGGCATGTTATTATATATGGAAAAAAGAAGTAGTAAAAAGTGGTTGAGTAACTAGGAACAGGAACGATGAACACAGGCCAACTTACTTGATCGCAGCTGCCCTTACCAATTTTTGCCAGGAACACTCTTGATATACCACAATAAGTTTAAACTTTCTTTACATGTCACATTCCCAACAATATACTCCATAGATATCATGAACCAATACAAAACAAAGCAAAATAAAATAACAAACATATGTAATTCTGTCAAATAGGTACGAGACATAGGAAAATAAGGTGTTCAATAATCTCATTTCATAACACAACAAAACACGAAATCACCTAAAACAACATGGGCATTCCTTAGCTAGCTACCACATTGCTGCTGGAAGCTCATCTCAAAACCTCATGGCTGGCGAATTCTGTATAGGCAGACGTGTGACTTTGGCTCGATGAGAACCCAGAAACGGAAATGGGTTTGTGACATCGACGAAGTCATCTGAGCATGAATGCGATACAGATTCTTGGCCCATCTTGTGGAGGGAAGTTATCGAATCGAATTTACCTTGATTTTGAAAATTAAACGCCAAAAAAAAAATTAAAAAACAACACTTTAACAATATATTTCGCTTTGCATCGAAAAAGCATCGGGGTGGTGGCGCAGTTGGCTAGCGCGTAGGTCTCATAGCTTTGTTGAGTGATCCTGAGGTCGAGAGTTCGAGCCTCTCTCACCCCAAAACCTTCTTTTTCTCTCTTTTCCCCCTTTGTTGCACGTTTGTTTTATCACAGGGAATCGTAACCAAAAAATAGAACCTAGACCTTGATCCATCAAAACTGTACATTTCCTCACTGTATTTTCGATTCCTCTATCCAAAGTACAAGCTGTTCGACAACTTCTATAACCTAATGCTACAAAAACGATTCATAGTCCGGCACATATAAATGATCACAACATAATTTACAGTATACATCGTCTTCTAGTATGTGTTGCTTCGCAGATCTCTTCTAAACCGTCCCCCATCAGTGTGCTCTTCCTTTACGCAGAAACAGGAAACAGCATGAGCAAGGCAGTCCTTATCTTGGCTGCTGCTACGTCGAATAAGCCTCCTAATCAATGATTAGAAAGACAGACCCGTTTGAATGATAGCTCTCCATCATCCTCTTTACAGTCAAATTCCCAAAACATCTTCTCCTCCCAATGCAACTGGCAAGATTAGCACGGGGCGCCACATGAACGTGCTTCATGCTGAGATGAATTAGTGCCACTGCTTTCGGGGGTTAGGCAGCACAAGTGATGTGGTTACACCGTGCGCTCATAGCATTTCCCGAGAGATGCCCGTCTGAAAAGTTCCCATAAATGGCTGCACAAGGATGTTCAAAGTTGAAACCAATTTGATGAATATCTGCCGCTTCATGCTTTGAACTTGGCTAGAAAATCAGTTGGGAGCATGGCATCCTAACGGGGGAGAAAACCACGGTTAGTCGGGCATGATCAGAGAGGGAGTAGTTTTCGGGCCACATTCCTTTCTCGACTTCAGTAGGAAAAAGAACGGCATTCTTCACGCTGAAACCTATCGTGTTTACTATTTTCTGATCTTTGTGATCACTGTCACTGTCTGATTGCTGATCTGGGTCTGTATACTTCCAAATTCGTTGCTGCAAAACATAAGTTAACTCAGATAAACATATGTCAGCTAGCTAGTGGTCTGTTTACAATCCTAATGGGCAGCTTTAGGGTCTACGCCAGTTGGGTGGCTTTTCCGTAAAGTTTTATGCAGAATACAAATACCACATACCAACTCCCTCACAGTTAAAATGATAGTCTAAATTCCTTATCAAAAAAAATAATAATTAAATAATTAAAAATAACACTAGATTTGTCATCATACAATGCCTTGTACCCTAAAAAAAACAGGGAAAGTAGAATGTCTCCTTATGCCAATGTCAACTGGTCCATTTAGAAATCCATTCAGCAGTAACATGAAGAAGATAATATAGTCCACAAAGAATAGATGGATAAGAGAAGTTAAAAAGTATGGTATTTATACCTGAAACTCTTTATAATCAAGAACTCCGTTCCCATCTATATCTGCTTGAATCCACAAGTCCTTCATCTCTTCCTCGGTAAGTCCATAACAATGGCCAGCTAAATTTAACTGTGAAACAACAACTATCAGCTCACGCAACCTCTCACTGAAATAAAAAGCCATAACGTTAAATAACATATCAGTAACTTACATGTCTAAGTGCTTCACAGAACCCCGAATACGTGATATAGTCATCATCACTATCAGCTTTCAAAAACGCAAAAGCATCACTTTCTGTCAAAGAAGCTCTTCGTAGTAGGTACTGGTGAAAAAGTTGAGAACATAATATTGCACTACCGTTTCAAACAGAAGATCAATATGGCAATCAGGGAGCATGCAAAAGAAGAGTAAACACTGACCTTGAACATGCCAAATACTGCCTCGTTCCAACTTGTTTTGAGGAGCTTTCTATATCTGTTTGGGTTAAGAAGCCATATGAAATCTACACCACAGATGTTCCCACGGTGATTCCGGTGGCTAACCCACTGCAGGTTACGGGAGGGAACATAGGTAAAGCAATCATATAGTAATTAAAAAAAAGAACTTTTAACTAGAAGGGCAGTAATAACCCTTTGAGCATCTGTGTCAGTGTACTGATGAGCAGTATCATACGATGATACGAACCCTTGGGATTTCAAGAACTTGTACACATGCCCCCTTTTGCTTCCATTCCAATCACTGTAAGACAAGCAGTTATGCCAATTGTATAGCAATTGAACAGAAACAGATGATCTAGCAATAGCCACGAAACATGAGCCTATCTCACCCACAAAGTATAATTGGAATAGGATTTAGCTTATTTTCTTTCTGATAAGATTCCACACTCTGCAGAATCTCATACACCTACCAAATTAACAAGAAATATGCACTCACGTAAATAAACATTGTTCCACACCAATTTGACGATTTGATCCGCAGATATCATAATAGAAGGTCATAGAAGAAATAACGTACTTGATGTAGTCTTACAATGCAGAGACTTGAATCGTGTGGAAATAAGAGGTGGGTATTCACAATTAGGAGCTCTTGCTGGACACTGTTATTTCTGTTTTGTGAAAAGGGTCCAAGTAACTCAACATGTATGAGCTGAGCAACACGATCTCCAATATCATTGAGTAACAAATCTCGATGGTTTATCACCCTAAAGTAGTCCTTGTGTAAAGCAGTTAATAAACCTACATAAGATTCGAAGCAAAGACCATTCTGTCACCATAACAGGTTAGAACTTAGAAGAATTCTACCGAAATGCACCGTATACTTATCCTCAAATACTCATCCTTTAAATGTAGTAGGACACCTAAAACACATGGATCCATCAAAATTTAGGTGCTGAGCACGTTTAAATGGGGACAAGTAAATGACTCCCACTTCCTATACATTTCACCAGAAAAATGTGCAAGGACTACCTTCAAACTTCTTGACAGATAAATTTAGATAATGCTTGGCAAACACACGAAAAAAAAAACAAAAAGAATAAGTGCAATGCTATGGTAAAGCAAAAGGAAAGAGGCTAACCATCACCACGATTGTTTGTTCGAGCGAGGATAAAATTGACATAGCCAGCATCCCCTAGACGTTTCTTCTTACATGTGAACGAGTTCGTCACTTCCAACCCAAAATTCCTATCATGTCAGACATGGGAAAGACAACGAAAAATGTTAAAATGTAGGCATAAGTTGCCTCAGGGAGTTCCACAGCCCTTAAACAATAAAGACCAATAAATGAAGGTAAGCTATAACACAGGAAGGAATTCATATAAGGCAATGGAGATACCTACTTGAAGACATATAATCGAAGACCTTTCGCACAACAGCCAATCCAATATCCTCTGGTTCCTCATAAGCCAATATGTCCTGTAATCACTTTCTCGACCGATTTGATCCTGTTACATCGCCATCAAAGGAAACTTAACCCATCAGCACAATCAAATCAGACCGAGACCATACAAGAACAGATTGTAAGCTGAAACCCCAACAGACCTTGTTATTCATCCTATTGTAGATTGGAGCAAGAATATTGAAGGTGGTGCATGTAATACAATGATCAGTAATCGATGAGGCAATCGCGTAACTCCCAATTCGCGAAATCCTTCCTTTCTGCACACTGCTCCTCACCATCCCCTTCTCCCTCCCTCCTTTCCCTTCCTCTCAAGGGATGAATCAATCAATCAATCAACACTACTTTGAAATGCTCCTTATGTGAATTCAACCCTATACGAAAAATGCAAATTAACAACATTCAACAGCAAAACACACACAAACCAAGCCTTTATCTCCTTACATGGAATCTGTTATATGGATGCGACTACATCATTCTCTCTGTAGAGCAGAACACACATCAAAAAAGACAAAATGAAATTACAGATGAACTACAACAATTCAACAAAATCCCACATCCCATTTCTCATCAAAAAGCAACCCATCAATCAGGCAAAAAACTTGGAAGCAAAAACAAACCTTAAATCAAATCCCAGAAAAGCCTTCGAAATCCAAACCCCATCAAAATCCAAACCCAGAAGCCAAAAAATCAAAACTTTGGAACAACCCAGAACTTGATCAAACGCAATAATTACAATTGAAGCAACAAAAAGAGGAAGTTTTACCTTTTTGATGAATACGAACAGAACCCCAAAAATGACAGCCAAAAAATGGTTGGCCGTGACTTTGGAGAAATGGGATGAAGATTACTATAAATAAAGGAAAATGGGATAAACGAAAAAATCAGAGGAAGAGAAATGCCGGCCGATGATTGGAGGCAAAGCAGGCAAATTGGGATACTTATTAGCACAAATTATATATATTCCGAGTAAATTTTTCTTCTTGTTTTAATAGCATTAATGGTGGAGAAAGGCATGGAACAGACACTTCTCCCACTCACATATATAGTCAGGTTGAAGAAGAAGAGGAGGTTGAAGGATGAAGACGAATCTGATTCGTCAAAGGGATTTATGAGTTTTTCTTCAATGAGATCATGACTTGTAAGAGCTCGACACTTTCTCGTGGATAACATGAAATTGTCTGATCATAAATATATTTTAATATTAATTCTTTATTTATATAGTTAAATCATAATGATTATTTTTGGGTGAATTATATAAACATATAAAAATTTGAAAAAATTATCAAAAAAAAAAAGCTCAATTTCAAAAATATATAATTCATTCGTCTCATTTAAATTCTTAATCATATTCTCATTTTTATCCCAACCCCTACTAAGACCCAACCATTGCCCGAATCTTCGTCGAAATCCGACATTACTGTCGGAATTTTAGTCAGAATCCGATCACCATCATCGAAATCCGATCACCGTTGTTTTATTTTTTTATACAGACATTCTGTTTTAACTTTTTTTTAGAAACTATGTGTTTTTTTAGACGCTCTGTGTTTTTTTTCGGTGTTTTGTTTAGACGCTCTATTTCAAACAAAAAATCATTTAAAGACACAGAGCACCTGAAAAATAAAACAGAGAGTTTTAAGAAAAAAATATAGAACGATAACAATAACATCACAAAAATACCGACTAGAACTCCCAATTCTCGTGTATGATACCACAGTGCTTGCAAAAATGATGAAGATCTGAATCAATTATAAGCATAATCATTTATCTTCAAAACAACAGCAGAAAACATGTCTGGATAGATATTGATAGCAGCACCAATAAGTACACACCCTGCACTAGATCCTACAGCAACGAGCTTATCTTTTTATGCGAGCCGATCTTTTTTTCTCGTCTGAGTTGTTTGGGTGCTCATTTGCTCTGTAGATCCTACCATGTTCGAATTTGAGAGGCAAATTTGAGATAAATTTGAGGGTCGAGTGAGTTGGGAGCAGATCTGGAAAGATGAGACAAATTTGAGGTAAATGAGATTGGAGGATGAGGCGAAGAAGAGACGATTTCGGTCCATGTCGAAGGCGGAGAACAGCAAGGACTCTTCCTCCTCCGACGAGTGCAGCTGCAAGTTCAACGAGATCTTCGAGCAAAACTTCAGGTCCTTCATCTGAACGCGTTGGATTCCGACCGTCTGAGGAGATGAGTAGAGAGGGGATGTCGACAACGATGACGAGGAACAAAGAGGAGAATTGCGAAGATGGTGGAGCGGTGGCGGATATGGTGGAGAGAGGGCGAAGCGACGGCGAAGATGGTGGAGCGACGAAGATGATGGAGAGAGTGTGCGGAGTGAATTGAATGTTTGCGGAAATCAAATCACGGGGGGTATTTTTATTTTTTTTTTAATATTTATTGAAAAGTTATAATTTTATGTAATTTTTGATAATATAAAATATATATATATTGTAGTAATTATGAAACGAATAGAATTCGTGATATATTATATTTGATGTTTTACGATAAATTTATAAAAAATATTATTTGTTCGTTTCGTAAATCATTCGTAATATCATCAGTTTTTTATTTATATATAAAAAAAATATAAATTTTTTAAAACGGAGATATTATGACCCAATTTTTTTTTTTTTCCATTCCAAATTTTTTTCAACGTGATCATATGATCCTATGCTTTCTTTTCCCCTTTCATTCCTCGTTTCTCCTTCTGGAATACATAACCCAAAATCAAACACATCGGAAACTAATCTTCCTGCCCGAGTCAGACAACACAAGCAAAAGAAGAGCAACAAATGAATTTTATGGAAAAAAAATAATAAATAACAACAAATGAGTCTTGTTGGACAAGCCAAGAAAATACAAAAACTGTGAAGAAGCTCAAACACCACTCTGCTAGGGTTTTTCAACCTCATCGATTCTGCTTTAACAAAGGATCAAATCAATGTCGATTTCAAGATTGACTCATCTGGGCACGAAATTGAACTCACTACGAAGCATTTCGACCTCTCTTTCATCTACCAGAGCCCTCGGTTCTTCACCATTTGGTAGTCATGCTGCTGGTATTCGACCTTATTCAAGGAGGCATCGCTTCGATGATCGTGAGAGGTAAGTTTTGGGGTCATTGTTTTGATGGGCATGTTGAATTTGCAGTTTGGTTTCCGGGTTTTGTTTGGAATGTGGATTTGGTGGTTGATAGTTTTTGTTGCTCTGTTTCTGTTGCATTGGTTGGGTTGGAGTTTGTTTTTCTTGGTTGAGTTGATCGATTGCATTATTCGGTTTAGAGGAACTCAGGGAACTTGATTGAAGGAATCAAGACGAATCCACTAACAGTTCTTGATTTGGTTGGATCATGTGTGAAATGGAGAACCTAACCGGGTATAAATCATGTTTGACGGTTGATTTGATACATATACACTTTTGTTGTGGATTTGCGTTGTATGGATCGAGAATGGTATACGGACTAGTATTGGTTTCTGGGTTTTGTTTCTACCGTTGATTCGTTGGTTGCTGTTGGTGGATTTCTGTTGTTACGTTCTGTTTTGTTGGTTAGGCTGATTTGGTTGTATGAAAGGAAGAACAAAAAACCATGCACGACTCATGTCGCAGGATTGATTTGAAGTGGGACTAGACAGTAGAAATGGTCCTACATTTCATTTTGGATTTGAATTTCGTGGAGCGAGAATGGGAAGCGCATAGTATACAGTCTGCTTTTCCTGTTATAGTGAAGTGGTATTTTTCAAATATAAAGATTTAAGTTTATGAATGCGTTGTGATTCTTTGTATAGGTATGAAAGGAGAACTGCTGTTAACTGGGGTGTCTTAGTTGTTCCTGAACAAGAAGCTCATGTTGTGGAGCGATTTGGAAAGTTTCATAAGGTTCTTGAATATGGGATCCACCTTTTGATTCCGCTGGCAGACCGTATCTCCTACATCCATAGCTTGAAGGAAGAAGTCTGTGAAGTCTCAAAGCAATCTGCTGTCACTTTGGACAATGTCAGTCTTCAAATAGATGGTGTCCTGTATGTTAAGGTACCCCTTGAAATCCTTTCAGGATTCTTCTTTGCAGTTAGTTATCCTCGAGGAGATTACATTTTTCCTAACATAACGATGTGACTTGCAGGTAGTTGATCCTAGGAAAGCATCCTATGGAGTTGATAATCCTATTTTTGCTGTTATTCAACATGTACAAGCAAAATTTGCGTACGGCCATTGGGAAAATGACTCTTGACGGAACATTTAAGGAGAGGTCAACTCTAAATGCTATTATAGTGGTACTATGTCGGAGCACTTCTCTACTATCTTTGGTGATTGTATACATATGTAAATAATTTGTTTCCACTAGAAGTACTATTTATTGTATATAGCTTGGTAATGCTATATGCTTCTGGAAACTGATGTTGGATTCCTTTCAGAGAGCTATCAATGAGGCTGCGACTAATTGGGGTCTAATATGCCATCGTTATGGCATCTGTATGCATCTCTCTTTTATATTTTGTTCTCAGGACTTCTTCGAGTGCTCATACTGTAAACATATTTGATAATAACTTCGGTTCGAATTATGCAGTGGATATAACTCGTCCAGGAGTTAGAACCACTATGGAGCTTCCTGCTGAAGCTGAAAGGAAAAGATTAGCCCAGATTGTTGAGGCAGAAGGTAGGTCGAATTTCTTATCCTTCCGAGCTGTAGCTGCAGGATGGTTGGCACATTGACTAAGGATTATTTGAAATGTTTGCTAATCTATGTCTCTGCATATGAATTTAAACAGAATCTTGAATTTTTTTTTTTTTTTTTTTTTTTTTTTTTAAAGGAAGAAGAGTCTTGATTTTTAAAATCGTATGTATCACCAAAATGGTGTTCAGTCTTTCACAGACTTGGTTCAGGCAAGGTAATATCAAAATCTACTTGTGAGAAGTAAAAAACTATACTCTATGCACCTATGTGGCAACTATAGCGAAGATTTAGCTTCACTCAGTTTCCTTGTATGCCATAGACCCAGTAATTCCTAACATGCATCCTTCTTTTGTTAGGTGCCTATAATTTCATATTCTCATATTCTGTTGTAAGATTCTTGGGGTGTTGCACGAATTTGTGTTTATGTTTAGTAGGAGGTCATCCGCTTTATTTAATTCTCTAGTTTTGTTGATGTGTAACTCTCAATTTTAACTGCTCCTTCCCAATGTGCGGACCATATAAGGTGGGTGATGATAAGTCTATGTGAATAACGAGATACCGTGGTGGGGTTTATTGGTAAGGCCCAACTCACGTCGTGGTAGCTATCTCCAAGTTCCAACCTCTCGACCATTGCTCAAAATTCTTGTTATGCACACTGGGGTTTTTGGCAATCATAGATGTATATTTAGAGCTTACCATTACTATCACCTTGAGTTTGTCAAGTGCTGAAAGGCCGTTTGTTGATGAATGAAGTGCTTGTTGACTACTCGTAGGAGGTGTGAAGTTTATAGAATGGATTTTATTTTATTTTTTGAAAGGATAGAATGGAGTTTGTTGAAACTATGGGTTTGTTTCAACATGAGTTGTATAGTCTATGAGTGGCTATTAATTGTGTGACATTGAATAGGTTAAAGAGAGGCTATGATAAAGGCTTCTGAAGGTGAAAGACAAGCTGTGATCTTAGCTTCAGAAGCCCCGAAATTGGATCAGATAAATAGAGCAGAAGGTAATCCTCTCTCTCTCTCTCTTTCCCGGCTGTTCTGACCTTGTGATGATTTTTTTGCCAATATTCTCCATTTGCATCTATGCCCTGGCCAAACTCTTTGACTATACTGTATTCATTCGCAGGATAGGCTACAGCAACTCGCATGAAGGCTGCTGCAACTGCGGAGGCATTCATCGCTCTGGGTAAAGGATTGGAAGAGAAAGCTGGCCAAGAGGTAGTTTGCTTTCTAAGCTTGTGATCATCCTCTTTCTCAGAGCTTGACCGAGTTATTACTAAAAATTTGCAGGCAGCAAGCCTAAAGATTGCGGAGGAATATTTGCAAGCCTTTAGCAAGTTGGCCCAGGAGGTAATAGTTTTTCTTACTAACTTTGAACTTCACGTATATTTTCTGAACTTCACCATATTTTATGGCATTGAACTTATGTTCATTTGCTGCCATTTTCTTACAGTCAACTGTGGTGCTGCTCCCATCATCCGTTTCTGATCCATCCAGCATGGTCGCACAGGCTCTCACTTTACACAAGAAGTTATTCCCTGGACCAGACAAGTCGCTTCAGGATGGGAAGAAGCATCCGATGGTCGAATTGATCTCTCAGGATGCTTCTTCCAAGAGAAAGATGAAGAACAAAGATGTCTCGATGGCCATAGTCCATAAAGATCTGAACAAGAAGAGCACCTTTTCTCTTCGAAGTCGCGGATAGTTTAGTGCTGAAGCTTTTCCATAGTACTCTGCGCTTCTCAATTGAATACGTATTGGTTCGATCTACTCTAACAGAAACAGTCCAGGGGAATAGGGAAGAGTTTTTGTTTTCGGCCTTGTCACGATTCTGCTTTTCTTCTCATGATACGTTGGATCAAATTTGCTCATCTCATTTTCTTCAGCAGTACAGAAAAGCTTTGCCTAGCGCGTATTATGTTGCTTCCTAGTAGTTTACGTTTGTTTTTAGTATCTGCTGCTTCCTACTAGCTTACGAGTCTGTTGCGAGTATATGCGAGAGTCGACACAGGAAATGGTTGACACAACAAATGCCTTAAAACTGTTTGGTTGATTCTTCAAATCTGGAAATTTGCCCACTCGTCGTTGCTGTTTTAGTGATCGACATATTTTGCATTGCGGGCAATCGCGCCATGAAAGCATTATCCAGGAAGACGGGACTGGCCTTATAATATGATTACAGATGTACCACCATTACTTATATCAAAGGGCTCGATAATGACAATTCCGGGAACATTAGCTATTCCATTTGCACTCTTGCGGATACCTATCAGTTAGTCTGATACATTATTTTGACTAGAAGTCCACTGATTAAGATCAGCATCCCATTGTGGATAAAGACACATCCAATTATTCACTATCATTATGTGTTCAAGGGTATATTTTTCCTAATAGATTAAGTTTCACGAAGTTTATCTCAGATTTATAAAATCAGATATTAATTTTTTTTAACTTTATATAGTTATAATATTTGTTTTTAAAACAAGAATCAAGTATAAACATGTGGTTAAACGGCCGAGGCCTGGAGGGCCAACGTATTATAATTTTGTTAAGCTACTTTTTTTCTGTTTTTTCTTTCTGATGTATTGTTGTATACCTGTATTACTCTTGTTTATGTAATTCTTTCATGTTTTGAGCGTTGTACATGGCATGCTTAATCACATGTGGTGCCAAAAAGTTGATGGCCCATGCTACACAATAGTTTATCATAACTCTCCCTGTCAATATCTCACTCCACATCACGTAGGCAATCCATTTTACACGACACTGTACTTAGCTTAGCCTTTCACTTAATATATATCTCAGTCTCAACCAACCACACTTGTACACCTATCAAAAATCCCCAATTTCCCCAAATCTATCCCCTTTTTTCCCACATAAACCCTAATCGAATCCCCAATCAATCTCGACTCTCGATCGAACTTCCAATTCGGGTTCCTCAATTCGATCGAAAACCGATATGGGTTTCGAATAAAGCATTTAAATTCAGCCTCAAACCGGCTCAATCGCACCAAGAACTCGAAACTAGGGTTTCTCACAAACTTTCAGTCAGGGAAATTTCAGCGATGAATTTCAGATCAATGGATGAATTCTGGGGTTTCTACATGAGCCAGCACTCGAAGCCATCGACGAGGCGATGGCACTTCGTGGGCACGTTGATGGGAATTGTGTTATTGATCTATGGTTTGGTTTTTAACTGGTGGGTGATTTTGTTGGTGCCATTGATCGGGTATGGATTGGCTTGGTATAGCCACTTCTTCATCGAAGGGAATGTTCCGGCTACTTTCGGGCACCCGATATGGTCGTTTCTTTGTGATTGCAAGATGTTTGGATTGATGCTTACAGGGCAGATGGACAAGGAGATCAAGAGGCTTGGTAAAAGGCCTGTCTTGCAACCATATTGATTGATGCAAATATATGTATGTTTCGCTTTGCTTTTAATGATATGTATATATATGTCGATATAGATATTCTTGTATATATATGCAGTGTACTGGTGCTCACCTTGTGTACAACCAGATTGCTATTGAAATATGATACGTTTACTTACTAATTCGTCGATGTGAATGCATATGCTATCTAGTTTCAGTGTTTGGTGTGCTATCCTGATTTACATTCTTTGCTGGCCTGTTTTTGGTGGTAGAACGTTGGCTCTTTTTGGTGTTTAACTGTGGCTTCAATGTTTTCGACGTTTCCGTGAGAATGATGCTGCTGTGGCAGAATGAGCTTGATTATCAGGATGCTTTGCTTAAGTTCTGCAATTGTTGCTAGCTGATTGCTTTCTTCTTGAGTGTTCGGGTCTATTTGTTTGTTTCAAGTCGATGAGATTTACGTCTTATTGCTACCAAAATATATCAGATCGCAAACTTTTGCTATTTAGTCAGATGGTATCTGTGCCTTTTTTTTTACACGGATTGCTTGAGGGTGATAGTGAGACCATCACCTATGATGAATTCTAGCAAGCTCTAGACATTATACTCGTATAAATGAAAGAAATTCGTCGTAAGAAGAAAGTTAAAAAATGTTGAAGACTGTTGGTTTATTTGTATGATGACTGAGCGAGAGACTGACCCTAAAAGGCTTGCAACTAAACAGACCATGCAGAGATTCTGAGGTGGAATGCTCTCATTTATATACAATCCGATTAATGTTTTTGGTTTTGTAGTTTTCTGTCTCATTAAAATCTTAGTACATGTATATCATCATCATTCAGAGTTCTGATTAGTATTATGATGCGATAAAACATCCCATCATGAAATCTCGTGGTCACTCACAAACATCATAACAGCTGCTGTACGGTAAGCAACAGGTCGTGCAAGAGGAAAAGCTACGGTTTATTTATGCGACAGTCCCGATTTAAAAAAAATTTCCTTTGAAGTGGAAGCAAATGTTTCAGGAACCTGAACCAGGACCAAGGAAAACTATAGTAATAAGGATATAATATTTCTGTCGAGAATGGTAATGCACAAAAACTGAAGTTTTTTTTTTGTTTTGTTTCTCTTTCGTGAAGCGACTCTTGTGACATCTCAAAAGACTCAAATGAATCCTAAAGGTAACAAAAACATCAACACTTATATTTCTTTCATCTTTGCTATACTTTGTGTTAGCTTACAAAGGCAGGAAGAAATCAATTGAATCATTTAGAAAGTAACACGAGGTGCATCGCTTTTGTTGTCAGATTTTTGAGCCTCAACTGGGGTGGTGGTGGTTTCAGGAGCTGCAGTTGCCGCCACCTTTGCCACTTCCTCAGCCTTCTTTTCAGGCTCGGCTTCTGCTGCAGCTGGAGCCGCCGCAACTTCTTCAGGTTTTGCCTCCTCAACTTTGGTCTCATCCGGCTGTTCAGCAGGCAATGCCGATTCATCTTTGGTCTCCTCCTTCTTGGGTGCCTCCTCAGCTGGCTCGGATGACACGTCTACCAAGGGCTCTTCCTTCTTGATCTCACCTCCATTGTTGTCCTGTAAATGCAGACATTAAAAAGAACGTATAAATACCTTGAGACCATGGAAAAAGGTATGAAGCGGGCAAGGAAGTAATATGCATTATGTACTTGTTCAACAGTTTCGGCTTCTGGGTTCTCAGCTGGAGCAGGAGCCGGGACAGGAGCAGGCTCAATGGTGGTGTCCAATTCCTTGGGTTTGCTCGCACATCCTCCCATGATGGTTAACTTGGGACGATGGACGAGATTCTGGAGGTGACTGAGAAGGAGAACAGAAATATGCTTTTATTCTTATTATTACTATGCTAAACAAAGGGCGAGGCTAATATGAAAGGAGGAAGGCAAGTGCTTTTATAGGAGAGTTGAGGCCATAGACTCCATTTTCTTCTCTGGTGGAAAAGGAGTCGGAGTAAATTTAGCACATGTTAAGAATCCATTCGTGGTTGATCTTGTTTTTTGGACATTGGCATTGTGAGACCTCGATCTGCGGTGTAAATGTTACTATTGATAGACGATAGGGGAGAAATCACGGTTAAATATATGTGGTTTCCTGTCATTGCCAACGCAATCGTAGTTTATCAGCAGTTGAAATTCCAATAATTTGCAGCGTTCGTTGCCAGCTTGAATTGAACTTGATATAAGAGGATCCCATTCCATCTACAAGTTGAGACAATATCCCAGATGTTCGTACGTAGATAGATCAATTTCTAACAGCATTTTCAGTAAAATTACGGCAAGAAACTGATGTCTGAACTAAACCAACACTCCGACTGCCCTGCTCCACGTCCTCACCAGTCAACAAACTACCAGAAGTATCACCAACTTCATCAAACTCGAATGTGAAGTCCAGGAAATAGAGTAAGATGACCAAAGCAATGCAGCTCAAGAACATAGGCAAAGGACCAAAGATCCACAGGAACAGAGGAAACGAGAAGTAGAATGCCCGTAAACCCAACGACCAGAAGTAGTTCCCTCTGTTCACAATCCCAGCGACGTACTCTCCACTCAGATAAGGAGAGTGCAGCTTCTTGTAAGGCACGTTGATGAGGACGCTGGCGTGGCTGTAGTGCCTTATGGATTGTATGTTGAGGAGGAAACCCAACAAGAAGCACACCAAGATGCAGAAGAACTTTATGGAAGATGCAAGCAGGCTTCTGTCTCCCATGACTACCTCAAGTGCAACTCCAGCGCTTCCTTGATTGTTGTTTCCTCCACCATTGTTGCCGTTGCTAGGCCTCATCAGGACGGCAATGATAGAGCTCAGCATGATAGCTGTAGATGCTAAAACGGTCGATGCCATTATGTTGTTTCTCAGAGTTTGTACTGCTAGAACACCGTTCTTCGAAATATCCTGCACGATTTCCAAGCGATCAATTTTCATGGTTCGATGAACCTAACAGGAAAAGACTATAAGAATACATGTCTGAAAATAAGCTGATACATTAGGGCAAGTGCTATTTGCAGTCCAAACTCCAAAGAATAGAGTGTGTTACAGGTGTTTTTTTTGTTTTCCTTATTTAAGTTGACCAGACCGACTGCATGAGAGATCACCCTTCATCCGCTTCGATGGGCTTATCATGATACGGATTATAATTTTCGATCTCTACACTAAGTCTTGTTGAGGGCCAAAAAGAAACTATCTAGAGAACTCAACATCCAAACCTGGAAATGAGTAGGGCATGTTTGGACAAGTTCCATTCTCAAACTAAAAGTCTAACATTACACGAACAGTAAACTTCACCACCTATGCAGTACTCACCCTCCTTAGAAATCCAACGCACACATACCCTCAACCAATTTGAATGTAATAAAAAAGTCCTAAAACCCTAGCTTTAACTTAAGTAACATAAAAGTACGAACAAGTTTGTCTTCAACCCATATACCTAAATAAATCAATATATATTAAACACTCAATCAGACAAATCCGAACAAGAAACAGGAGGAGTGACAGAGAGAGATAAACCTCCATCATGGCGAGAACCCAGATGCGGCGATTGATGGCGTTGATGCCGACGACGGTGCTGGTGGGGTGCTTGACGATGCGGTGGAGGAGAAAGAGGTGGTAGATCACCATGATCACAAGCCCTGCCGGCACCAGACTGTAATCCAACACCTGCTCTTTCATCTTCGGGTTTTGTTCGGTTTTGTGAATGGGGTGATCGGTGATTGAGTGGTCTGGAAATAAATAGAAGACAAAGGTGCCGCCGCCACTGCCGATCACAACTGTATACGTATACCGCTCTCAGTTGTGAGATTGGATCATATATATTCCCTTTAAATTGCATGCACACAACACGTGAACAAAGACCGCTAAAGTTTATGGTACACCTAATAGTTTAGGTCGGATTTAATAAGTTTATCATGAAATATTAATCATAATAAGATACATGATTAGTCTCGAGTTTTTCGTTATGGTTAATATGATACGGCATATGGGCGAAGTTGAGGACTAACAACTCCACTCGTTTAGTGCAATCCACACCAAAGTAAACTGTAATGATAACATAGAAATGCACCGAGAAAACAAAGTCAGCCACAAACTTTGGATAGATGGATTTATACGCCTCAGCGGCGGCTAAGTAACAAAAGGTCACTCAACCACATAAAAACAAACGAAAAAGAATAAGGAAAAATTGCCTGTTTCGGCCAACAAGACGGACGGGCATTGCCTCGTGGGAACACAATGCAACCCATTTGGTAGGTTTTGTTTTTAGAGCTTCGTCAAAAGGGATTTAACTCAAATCAAGCAATCAAAATAAGGTATTCTCAGACTGTTCTTGATGATTTGTTATGTTTATTTCCTCGTTTGATGTCTATTATGCTTTCTTGTTTCTACTTTTCTCAATTTTACGGTTTTGATTGATTGTGCTGCAGAAGTGCAGATAAATAGTTGCTAAATAGTGGGTGAAATGTTACTGCGATTGATCTAAAAATATTGGGTTCTGTTGAATCAGTTGGTGCACATTAGTTGGGATACTTCGGTTTTCAAAGTAAAATTTGTGTTTTTCAAGTTTGTTGGGTGGATTTGAGCTTCTTTCGGTCATGAAAATAATTGCAGATTTTTGTTATAGTAATAGTGTCAGATATCTCCAAGGTATTACGAAGCAAAGTTTCATCTAAGCTGCTTGATTTTTTGTATATTCCAATAAGATTTTTGCAGAGAACTTCTTTTTCCATAGACTATAGCTATAGAAGTGTCTTAGATTTCGTCATACTCAATGCAGAGGCAGCATTGTTATTCTTTTGCTATGATCAGAAGAAAACAACGTGATAAAGAGCTAGAGCCGATGCAACATCTATGATGTCAGGATCATGTTGAAACTTATGTGTTTCGATGATAACAAAGAGTAATACACTTATGTTGTTTTGAGCTTAAATATTGTGCAGGTACGTATTAACGGGTATGGTGCATAAAGAGTCACACGGAGTTCAAATCCAACGAAGATGAATCTGAAGATCATTGATCCAAAATGGAGATAATCTGAAACTCAGGTTCGAAGTTTGATGAACGAAATGAGGATGTTGATCAAAGCTATTAGGAAAATCAGTTGGCTGACTCTACAGGCTATGACTACCTGAGTAATGGATTTCAAATTGAGGATTTCAAATTTTTTTCTTTTCCACGTTGTAATCGAATTATACCGATTCTTTATAATGGAGCATTTCTCGAGTTATACGGATTCCAGTTCTGCAATTTATGACCAGTGCGGAAACATAAACGACACAAGATGTACGCTGGTTAGAATCGGTACAATTCGATTACAACGTGGAAAAGAAAAAAAAATTTGAAATCCATTACTCTGGTAGTCATAGTCTGTAGAGTCAGCAAACTGATGTTCCTGTTAGTTGTTACCCGAGCTGAGGAACAAAACAAAAACAATCAGTGAGAGGAGTCCGTCCGAAAATTGAGGCTGAAAGTTCTCCTGAGTGCTGTTCTTCCAAGCACAGATGGGATGCTAATCTTCATCCATCCGTCTTCTTTTTTAACTCCTTCGCTGAAAGTCTGTTCTGCAATCAAGTTGGCGACAGCATGGACCTGAGCTAGAAAACTAAATATTGTTATACAGGTTGATTCTGCCTCGGATGATCCGAGATGATATGGTTATGCGTTTTTTTTTTTCGGTTTTAAGCAGATATGGCCCTGTTTTAACTGGAACAACATAAAAGGATTCGTTATAGCCTCCAACTTCTGTTACTTTTAAACCTTTTCTGAAGACATAATGATCTCAAGGATATCCATCTTAAGCTGGGTAAGAAGACAATATGGCGACATTCGGGAAGAAAACATAGTATATCATATATTGATTATCGAGATTTGCCTGTTAAGGTGGCTGACGGAGGAGCTGCTGGGTCATTCCATGACGAAAGGATTCTTATTGATGGAATCATGTGCCGTATTGAAATTCTTCCTGTAAGGAAAGTCCACGACAGGAGCTGTTATTCTTGAAGTATATTTGAGGAGAAGAAGGGGGTTTGAGCAATGTCCAATATCGCTTCCTGGTTTGGCAGCGAGGTTATAGTCAAGTTAAATAATTAGATTTGATATGCTTCTCTAATCGGCGCTCCTGTAATCGGAGGGCATAACTGTAGAAACTGTGTGACATTGGTTGTATGATGGCTTCATGAGGTTCCTGGTTGCAGTGTAGTTCACAATAATTTGATCATTCTGATATGTTACTCTCATCTTCACCAACGTATCTGAGGTGGCTGTTTTTCTGTAATCTTCAGATCAAGCATGTTTCCTTTAATCTGTTAGCATCTTAAATACAGTATGATTCAATAAAGTGGTTCTGCAAGAATGATATGTTGGGTTTGCTGGAATTTTTCCCAGTAAAGACTACATGTGGTAGATTTCGTCAGAACATTCTCGCTAATTCTAAAGCAATGTTTCATCGTTACACTTTCCTGTAATGAGTAAATACCAGAGCACAAAGCTCATCTTTTTCTTGTCCTTTGAGAGCGAATGATAACAAGGGAAAGGACAAGGACATTGTTAATTTCCTCTCTGTTTAGTGACATTTTTTTCCTAATTTCCATTGTTGAGTACTAAAAGAATATCATTAATGGAGGAATTTTAGACCTTACATTCACCGAAGGGAGATTTTCTTTTCTCCTTGCTACATCACAAAAAATTATGATCTACTATAAACACAAAAATATGCTACAAAAAATACAAGAAAATCGTAATAGATTATAACTAATTAGTATTAATCGCCGAGAACTGTTCCATCAACATGATAACCCGTTTCTGATAACTCCGTGCCTGATCAACAGCCTCGGCCTCCAGCTCCCCTAGCTGCGAACACAACCTCTCCTCGGCCTCCTCGGCCACCATCACCCTCTCCCACGCCTTCTCGAGCTCCCTCCTCATCCTCTCCTCCCTAACCAAACTCTCCTTCAACTCCCTCTCCAGCTCCTCGTTTCTCTTCCTCAGTTGTGCCAATGCTGCTGTCATTGCCTCCTCGCCCTTGGCCTCAGCCTCAGCCGGGTAGTGATTTGTGTTTCTCTTTTGTTGTGGTGATACCATTGCTGCCATCATGTTGAACATTTTTTGTGTATGAGATTATGAGTTTTTATGTTGTTTTTGGTGCTTGAATGGGCTGTAAGCGATCATGGGTTGCTATTTATACGGTATGTGATGTCCAGGTTCAATGCATCTTGGTGCTGAATTTCTCTGTTTTTTTGCTTACGTATTTGCTTACTCGCCAGTTCTTTTTCTTGAGTGTTCATGTTCTACTGAATCTGAGCCACAGATCAGAAATATAATTGGGGATTCGATATTGGCTCTGTCAGCTAGTTTTGTCATTTTCCAGATAAAAGAAAGAGGTGGTATGATGCGGAGAAAATTTTCTTGGTCCCATAAAAAATGGTAACTTTGATATGCGTCAAGGTAAACTTACATTGCCGACAATCAAATGCCATTCTTCGCATATCTGTTCGCATATTCCTCTATCAAATCAGACTTTCAAAATTTGTGTTGAAGAGTTTTGGCTTCAAACAAACCAGCAGCTTTTCCAATGAGAAGAGCAAACGGCCAATGCCAAGATCCATATACAAATGTACCGATCGCTGAACCTTGGCGTGTATTTTAGGACCGTGCTCTTAATTCATACTGCCATAAGGGTCTTTTGCCCGATAACACAACAGAGGACGAAAATCGCCCAAAATAAGGATACATATCTCACATATAGTCTGAGGTCAAATCTGCTTAATTTACAGGTGCAGTATTTCCAGAAAACTATTTCAAGACCGTTACAGGACAGATTAAACATTGGCTACAGAGCAATGTAACAGCCCGAAGAGAGGAGCAGTACACAAAATCGCAAAACAGACATTGACAACGCGCCATTTCAGGACCAGAATATTTACAAGGAACTGAGGAAGTTCTCTGCAGATAAATGGAGCAGCTGAATGATAAAGACGCTATGGGAGGAAAGAACAAGCAGAAGTTACTTCTGTGTCAAGTATATACGACAGTGCAGACGCTTAGGCAAACAGGAAGACTAGATCAACTGGGCATTAAAACACTGGTATCATGAAACAGATAGCAGTCTTAGGAAATCGGACTTGTTATTTTTGGCGGCTGCGAGGTCGACCGATGAGCCTACATTGCTCAGGGTACAGGGACGTAACGACTTGCCCATGGACTGGAAATAGCTCACCGTCAATCCCACATCCAACTTGAGTGTCCTTTCCAGGTTTAATCTTAACTGACTTCACCTGCATCGGAAGCCAACAAGTATATTTTCATAATTGGGTTCAGAAACCGGTGATAGGGAAAACAAATCACATAACCAGTACAACAAATTTCTCCAGACATGGTTTTGTAGCTAAGGTTTAGAATACTTGGATATCGACTGTACCGCCTACTAGTCTGCTTGGATATCTTGTTTACAAGTCTCCGGACAGCTTCATCTCAGCATAATGTCATAGTGCACGGGACAACCTCTAATTCCCCAGCAGGGCTTATTGGATGTAGTAGGTTTTTCTGTTTGTGGTCTGTATCCAACTTGTTATAGCATTAGGAAATAGGATTAACCACAAAACCATGCTTTTTGGTTGAAGTGGAAACAGCATTGAGATATTCATGATGGGGTAATGGCAGAGTTGCTCTTATCTCAACAGAGCTACAGCTCAGAGATGTGCACACAAGCTTTTTGCCGGCTTAATGGCAATCGAGAAGAGAAGGTTCAAATGCTGCATTCCCACAATTATACCAGTATGACAGGATCTCAGATACAAACTTCGATTTGCTTATTCTAAGTTCCAAGGAAATGAGGGTTCATACCATCACTTCTTAACAAGCCCAAACAAGAAAGAACTGATCAATCATGAGAATAGAAGAGGGGTGGATTTATACCTTCACATATTCAACATAAGGAAGGGATAGATGCCGACCCAGTTGCAGTCTCAAAAAGAACTTCAGCAGCTTGAACTGTCCACTTCCATGAATCAGCAACAGATGCAAGGCATTATCATCAGGTTCAGCATTCGGCACCACGACCTGAGAACTCACTTGAACCGTTCTGCATGAGTGATTGCATACTAGGACACCAAGAAAAGGTCCCTTCAGAGACACCCAATTTTCTTCTACCTCAGTAGTAATATTGTTATCCTTATCCTCTGCTGTTTCAAAGTCATGTTCAGGTGACACGGACGGCTCAGGAGGTCCAGGCAATTCAATCGGTTTCTCGAAATCCCAGTTGGGCTCTGTATCCCACTTCGGTTCAGAATCCCATATAGGACCAGGATCAGATACTGTTGAAGAGATATCCTCTCTATCGTTTGTTCCAGCATTACCCCATGATGATCTGGTAGCGTCATGTGTGGTTGTGAGTCCATTCCACCCTTTATCTGTTCGTGACTTTGACCGGGTTCTCGGCCAGTTGGTAGCGGTTGATGGATGATGGATTACTTCGGGTTCTTCATCATCAGTTCTTCTTCCTGATGACTGACGCTTTGATTTTGGATCTATACCACGCACGTAATCAGATGGCTCAGTGCTAGCATATGTGCTACTGCAAGTTGTTTCCACGTCAACTACAGATATTCGACTTGGGCTCATTATTGAATCAATACTCGACATGCTTGAAGCTCTAGGAAGGCTCTCTGTCTTAGATCTTCTCATGATATCCGTGTACAAGTCCGACATATCAATTACTTCCTTATCAGCCAGTGTTTTTACTTCATCTGCTATTAATACCGGAAGGTATTCCACCTCGTATGTGTACTTTGGCAAGTATAAGAACTTGTGGAAACCCGCAACAAAGTAACGTAAAGGACCAAACCGCTTCTGATATTTCTCAGAAAGCTCCAACACTGTAACACGAGGTAACACTGTCAAAGATCACTCATTTTCTACCTTCTATAAATATTCGAAGAGAATTAAAAACTGAGGCCTAGCATAAATATGCATAAGCTTACATGCACACTTGGTGAACTACTGGCCCGTAATGGGTCTCAGACTTCATTCCGGAAAAATAAAAAAATAAAAATTCCATTCCGGAATGGGTCTCAGACTCTCAGCTATTGCCACATATTAAACCATGCCCTCTGTATTTCGTTCAGCCAACATATAACAAAAAGGTGGCTATGGCTGTTAACTGGGATCTAGCAGCAGTTCCCACCCCCAAATCCAATCCAATATTTCATGCACACATACAATGAAACAGTACGTGCATCTCATTACAATTCTTTCCCACTTACTTTTCCCTTTTTTTCCTTTTTTCAAATAAAAAAAATTAAGCCATAGAAACTTGTGGTTAAAGGTTCTACTGGAGTCATGAGCTCAAGCAAGAATCAGAAGATGTAAGACATCATTTTGTTTCCCATAACTTAGAAAATAGCATAGGAAGTTATCCAAATTCACAAGTTCAATTCTCTGGAGTTCATCAAATAAGATGCCAACGTGAATAGTGTATTACCGTCACTGACAAAACCGAAGTATGACACAGTTGACCCAAAGTGAATGGCCCCAGTTTGAATCCACTGGACAGCGAAAACATCCGTCGCTGTCAGGCCTCCCTGAAACCAGAAAGAACGACTAACACATTAATAGGTAACTAAATAGAAATAACCAAGTCTGTATAAATGCTAAAGATAAAAGTGCAGTTGCAACGAAGATTTAGGCATTTAAATGCAGTAATCCTGACCATCAACACGACAGCTAAATACCTTAGCTTAGCACCAAGAAATCACTTGCTCTTGGGACATATGTAAAATCTATTGAAAGTTTTAATAATCAGTAGATTACCTTCACAATCGCTATAGCAGCAGAAACAGGATCCCTTACTCCAAGAACAGTCCAAACAAGTGAATTGTCCGAGCCCGCTGGAATAATTCCAATTGGAATAGAGATAGCCTCTTTTTGGTTCTCTCTACTCAGCAGGCCATTCAGAACCTGGTCAAAGTCAAGATCATTCATCAAATAACCTACCTGCTTTCTTATAACTTTCAGGGATAATTCTCAGGTGGTACCATTTGGATGTTTTCATTTCAAAGTGGTACCACCAAAGAATTTTAATTCCCACGGGTACCATTAATCAAGAAAATATCATATTTAACCGATCCATTACTAACGAATTACAACCATATCACTCTCATTTTTTTCCTCCTGCACCAAAGTCGATCAAACTAACAAGGGAATTGACTCATAATAAAATGAACAAACTAACGGAAGTGATACCTTGTGGGATTTATTTATTTTTAGAAAAAAAAACTTATGTTGTATCCCCTTGGAAAGGAGTCTTCCAAGTGGGTACCACACGGTGGAATTGTCACTAACTTTTACTAGATGGGATGCAATACATTTAAAAATACTAATACATAAAATCCAAAGAGCACACTGAATCAAGTGAATACACAAACTGTATATCTGTGGAGTGTATCATAAATCATAGGAAGAAGAATAGCTATAGATCAGGCAGCTATAGGGATATATGCTATTTCACTGATCAGTTATTTTACATTCTCCTTATAATCTTATATGCATGTCTGATGCCCACCATTCATGATCTATGAACAGTTCCATGAAAAATACAAGAGGTTTCCTCTATCTTTGAACAAAAAAAAAAAAGAATAAAAAAGGCACATAGCAGCAGGAACTGACCTCATTCACGATTCCATCGCCGCCAACACATACAATGCCTGCCAAGCAAAACAACAGAAAAGAAACTCATATGCAGAGTGACAGACAATATTCTCAGCACAATCCTATGATGCAGTAACTCTAAATGATGAAATAGCCACATGGTAAACTTGATACCATCAGGGCATGTGCTGAAGTCAACTGAGGATGCCAGTTTTCTAGCATGACCGGCAGATTCTGTTTTGACCACCTCCAACTTAAACCCTGCAAGCTGTAACAGCAGTAATGAGCAGATCATGCACCTGATATATGTGAAAATCAACAAGTTGAGTACAGCCATATTCCAACAAATTGAGTACAATAGCCATGATCCCGAATGCTAACAGAAGCATCCACAAGTCTAAGAATGCAATATCTGTTAGCATGATCTGCCATAGCAGACTAAACGATTGCCAACAAATCGCAATATGTGCCACAGAGTCAGCTATGGAATAAAAATGGAGATATTAGTAAGCCTAAGTGGAGAAACACAAGTTTGGTAATAACAGAAGGTTCTTATTGTGGACTGATTGTAGCTGGAATAATTTAGAGTATAGCAGTGAATGATGCATGCCGTGTACTTGGAATTATCATTGAAATACATGACTAAATGCTGCATGCCACCCAATTTGTCTCACCAACCAGGAATTCCATAATCCATAGTATACCTTAAATATTGGCTCCACAATCCATAGTATACCTTAAATATTGGCTCCACAAACCCATGAAACACTTTAGTTGATCGACCACGCCCTGATCGAGGATTCAATATCACGAGCATAGTTGGTGGAGTTTTTGACCTGATCTGTGTTTCAAGAGGGAAATTGCTGAAACTAAAATCGGAAGCCTGTTTCTTTGATGACACCAGCGGATGGGGCAAAACATTTACAAAACATTGCTGATCTGCAAAGCCGTTGACCCATTGCAGGGCTTCATCTGGGTTAGTTGCTAGGAATCGAAAGTCCTTCTGTCTCCTTTGAGGCTTCATAAAACAAGAAAGCACACCGGCAGGCTGCTTTGTTGGATATGAGTGTACAGTGAAAAGTCTAAGACCAACACTAAATGACACCTGAAGAAGTCGCATAATGGAAAATATAAGGTCTTGAGCTCACCATTGAACTTTAGATGAAAAGCAATGTGTCAAAAATCTTACAGAAATTACATCTTCTAAATACAAGGTATTAGGACCCCAGACAAGTGCCTTGCTTGTAAGTTTAGCATCCACACCTTCCGGGTTTTTCACCTCCTTAGAAGTCTGTACATCGGAGCTTTTACTTGTTTTCCTCTTGTCCAAAACCAGCTTACCCGAAAATATATCATATCCCAATAAGTTAGACAGCTCATCTCCTATATCAATCCTGTGTTCTTCTTTAACTTTTTGTGTGTCCCCACTCTTTGCATTGACTTCGATTCTCCTCGACCCCTTCACCTTGCTGCGTTTTTCTGGAAAAACAACCGGGGAACAGTGCTGTACTGCAGCTAATTGAGGACACAAGCCCATACGACGGAGAGATTGCTGAGATGCAGTTCTTGAAGAACCACTCCTCTGAAGACTCCCACCATTATGCATCTCTATTCAACAGAAGAATTAAGGCAGCATATTACATGATTGAAGTACATATATCAAAGCTATGAAACCTAGACATGGATAAGAACTAGAGCATCAACACTCAAAAGATGTACAATTTAAGATCAGCATCCAACATCCATTAAAAGGTGGACCAAAAGAAAAATCCATGTACATCATATTTTTAGCACTTTTGAGAAACTATCCTCCAAAATCAACTCTTAATGGTTATCATAGAATACAGAGTAAACACAAACAGAAAAGAAAAACGAATGTATGAACCATATGGTAATTCGCAATTCTTAATGCACAGAGATACACATCATGGGCATTGTCTGATTGACTAATCAGTTATTCAGGTGTTGTATATTGCTGGGAAATGAAAGAAAAGTATCCACATAATCCCGCCAAATGGAGGGTATAGGAACGACATCCTTGTAAAACAGGGTGATGTATACATCCTTATCCCTATTTTTACATAGAAAGACGGTTTTCTGATGCCCAGTGTTGAACCTCTAAACTCATGATTACGAGGGGAGCGTGTTGCATATTACTAAATAACTAAATTAACAATCATAACTACCTTGTCTCAGATATATTATATTAACATAAGCTCCTTCTATAAATAAGCCTAAGCTAATCCGGGCAGAATACAGAAAACCCTATGATCAAAATTCACTTGAATCCTCATTATACATGTAACGCCCCAGCCAATCCTCGTTACCGGATCGTTATCTAGAATCGCTTTCCAGGCTCACAGAGAACTCGCCTCGCTCCTTTTTGTGTGTTTTGGCCTCACTCGCACATATCCCGGAAACTTCTCATGAGCACGCTTAAGTAGTGATGGGCTACAAAAAACGGAGTATGCAACTTGTTGGTATAGTTAGTGTTATCAAACCCATCTTCCAACAATCTTGTCCGGTTCTTCTCAGTTACAATATGCGATCAACGACATTACATCGCTATACAGCCAAATTCCTACCATCAGACGCCGGGCAGCTGAGTATAGCACAACAACATGATTTCCACACTACTAAGCTTAACAAAAACCCATTGACTGCCCACCTCAATAGACCACAACCCGCACAAAATCCACATTAAATCCTAAATCCCAAGAACATGAAGCAACAAACACATTCAATAAATCAAAAAAATACTCAAAACAAAAACGATCAAATCAAAAACCCCATTTGCTCAAATCCTCAAATCACCAGTACAGCTCAACCCATCACACAAAATCTACAGAATCAAAATCCAAATCATAATCATCAGCATCTAACCTCAAACGACTGTCCCCAAATCACGGCTATTCTCAGCTCCTGTGACTGCTTGTGAAAAATCAAATGGAATTGAACTGTGAGTGAATTTTTAGGGGTTTTGGGGATTCGAGATTTCTATGGATTAGGTCGATGACAGTGGGCAAAAGGATTTATCTTTGATTATATTTGAAATTTTTTGAGTTGCGTGATTGAGAGAGAGAAATGTGGAGGAGAAAAACGAAAAGGGGAAGACGAAAATTGTGAGATTGTTCAAGCACAGCTTTCATGGACCCCTTGATAATTATGGATAAATATCTTGTGATGTGCCCCGAAGAATTTTATCGAATATTTAGAATTTTTATAATTGGATGAGAGTTGATAGTTAATAGGAGTTTTTTAAAAAAAAAAACGTTTGACAGAGAATTGTTTTGTTATAACCTTGAGATGCTCTCCTCCTTGTATGATTGACGCAATACTTCTATACTTCATGCATTTTTTTTATTCTTTTGGTTGTTGGTTATATTAGTATTAAAACTTCGTTATATGCCCGGGTATAAAACCTTTGTCACAATTGAAAGGGCCAACCAACCCTCAAAAAGATTAGATAAATGACCGAATAAATTATAGACTAAGTTGTGTATTAGTTGGTGCGTCCCAAGTGGACCAACTAGTGGAGGGGGGAGAGTCACCTAACTCTAAAAATGACTATAACTAATTAATTTTATTATAAATGATAAAATAATAATTAATTAATTTTATCAACTCTGAGTACTTATTTAAAGATGAACCAAGGTATATGTAACTGTGAAAGTATAAAATATGAAATATAAGAATAAGTTCAATATATAAGAAAAATGAGATGATAAAGCCAAAATATATAGGTGCTGTTCAAATTTCTTGTTTCAATGATGATTTTTTCAATTGTTAAATTTTAGTTTTAGTTATTTGACATGCCATATATGACACTAAATATAACCTGACATTTTTGCCATCTCATTAAGATGATAATGTAACATTGATATGGTTTAATTCTTATCTTTATCAAATAATAGATTTTCTTCGATTCATAGCATATTATCATTAAAATAACATTGATATATTACAGCAATATGACACTATTGTTATTGTCAAAATTTAATTTTCTCTATGACAATGACAAGACATGCTATAAGGTCACTTGGTTGAGCACGCACGCTAATATTAATCTGAAACTTTACTCCATACCTCACTGCCCCTTTTGACAGTTTTGATAATGCGCTCTTCATTTGTTGTTGACAAGATCGAACTGAAGACAGATATGCATGTATTGAACGTGTGATGTCTGTACAATGCTGTAAGCATTCCTAGTATCAATCATTTTTGTAGGCTACAACTTTTAGACGAACAAGCAAAACGTCAACTTACAAAATATATTGGAAGTCATTTAAATGTCTGTTCATATAATCGCGTCACGTGATGATCCGATGTACACTATCTTTGTTCATCTTGCGAGATTTGAAGTCATTTGAAGGAGAAAAAAAAACGAGATTTGCGGCGAACTTGCTCAAGCTGGTTTGGCTTCATGCTTCCGCTTCTCTTCAGAGACATGTGATAAACTTTGCCATTGGTAAACATGACAGATGACAACACCATTCATTTGCTTTAATATCAAAGATTACCATTATGCTGATATCTCATGATTTTGCAGCATTGCTTCTTCGAATAAATTTCCTTTGATGAGGCTTTCCTGGTTTTCTCGTCACTCTTTGAAGCCCATCTCTTTTCATCATCTTTTCCATTTTCTCTTTTCTCCCTTCAATGTCGGCCTGGATAGCTTCTTCTCTTTTCTCATCTGATAGTAAAGCCAATCTGGCAAACTTCTTCGGCAGAACTTCCCCTAGTCTTGTCATATATCCTTGAAAACAGGAACGAGGCCACGCCTCGTCCAGCGTCCTTCTACAAGCTGCATTGAGTTCCACTCGGGCAGCGATGGTGCATTCTTCAGTTCAAGGTCAAAGCAGAAAGGGGATTCTTGCAACCACATCCTGAGCGCATGGCCCTTTGTAACAAAAACGCCGCTTCTTGATTTACATGGGGAAAATGGTGACCCCATCTCCCATAGATATGTCTTCACGGTGCAGTTTAAGCAGCTCGCGCTGCATTCTGTAGCACCTGTTGCTAGAAGAACTGATTTGGGACACTCCGGAACACCATCCAGTGATGCATCCTGGTATAACAAGGTGTGTAGAGTTAACAGCGAGAAAATCGGCTTAAACATTTAGAACCTGTAACAAAATGATTCAAAGTGCAATCTGAACCGTCATTGTCGCTTAGATTGATGATTCTCTCAACTACGAATTTCACAACAGATTCTGCTTGTAAAAAGAAAATTACCTGCATATGATCAAACCATAAGGTGAGCCCAACAAGAGCTGCACCAGCAGACAACCTCTTGAAATCAGCTCCCCAATCATTTTCAGCAACCCTGTGAACAGGAATCAGTACAAGGTTATCACCACGGCTTCACCAGAACGGCTGCCCAATCACGCTTCAGTATTCAACCTGGAAACAAGAAGTTATTCTGAAGATGGATTGACATGAGAATGTCAATATACCTGAACACGCCAAGTCCATAAATATTTCTCTTTACTCCAAGTTGGAAAAGCCACGATGCAATAGCACGGAACTCAAATGCCCATAATAAATCCTCCAAAGCGTTGACGAAGTCGAAGGCGGCATCATCTTCAAGGGCTTGCAATCTTTCAAGCAAAGAATCGATCTCTAGTACCAGTGATGTGGAATCTACTGCCAAAAGTCTAGAGAAGAAGACATAGTAAGCATGAGAACTATTCGACACCAAAAAATAGTTTACGGCCTCAAAAGCAGGCTTGAGTTGATCAAAATCAAAATTGCTTGAACAAAAATTATGGTAAGAGCGAATACCACCTTACAGGGATGTTGAAACCAGCATCTTGGAGTGCACTCAGGAGGATCAGAGCTGCATATGATTCCTGACATAAGCTCGCAGCACGAAGGAAGCATGCCCAAATCCTATGGTCTGGCTCTAACCCATCTTCTTTCATTGTCATGAGCTTTTGGATCCCAGCATTATAATCTCCACTCCTGAAATAAGCATCAATGACTGTATAGTATGCAAGCGTGCCGACAGAGATATCATGTGATTTTATATTATAGAGCGACTTTTCAGATCTAGAGGTTGCTCAGAGCCATATGATATCATTAGCAAGTGTGTCGCCTCAGAGGGTTCGATACCGACTCTACCATCAGAATCAACAGCTCTTCTGCTTTACTATAGCTGCCAGATTTCCTAGACATCTTGATAATTAAATGGTACAAGGACCGGTCTAACTTATATTGTTTTGATCGTAAATGGTTAAACAGATCCTCTGCTTGCTGCAATAGCTCTTTCTTGGCAAGGGCTGCGATCAAGCTTTTATAGGTGTCCAACGTAGGATCCAATCCCAGCATTTGCATCTCATGCAACAAAGACAGACCCTCTTTAGGTCTGCAGTCTCGGCAGTGCACAACGATCAAGGTATTGAAAGTGTCATCATCCGGTTTAATTCCATCTTTCCTGATGTACTCGTACAGTTCAGTCGCCTTTCTGCATTCCTGAAAATTCGCGTACAGCTTGAGCAGTGAATTCCATATTACAAGATCAAGCTTGAAACCAACTTCTTCCATTTCTTCGACCAGCATCTCGACATCCCTTATCTGTTTTCCTCTAGAGAGTAAACCAATCATAGCCTTCCTTGTAAAGGTCCATGGTGGGCAGATAACCAGCAGCCGTCATTCCATGATATATTTTCTTCACTTCGAATATGTTTCCAGCTTGAACAAATGCATCCAACATCAACAAAATGGAGCTTCTTCCGATCTTGAAATCCATATCTTGCAGCTCCTGCACCACAACATAAAGCTCCTCTAATCTATTATCAACAATCAGAGCCTGAACCAGTCCATCAATTGTGTCAGCATTAGGATCAGGTCCATCTCTCATCGTTGTATTGAAAGCGGCCCTTGCTTGCTCATAGTAACCGCTTCCTGCATATGCCCTAATCAACGCATTCCACACTTTCCGGTCCATAACTTTGGACCTCTTCCTTAAAAGACCGACAATGCCCTCTGCTCGCTTGAACTCCTTGCATTTCATGTATGCATCAATAACACCAACAAAGATATCGACATTGGTAAGCATGATGCCCTTTGCCTCTGCCTCATGAAGCAGCTTCTGAGCTGCCTCCGGGAAACCCATCTTGCAACATACTTTTACCATAGTTTGGTAGAGGTCCTCGGATGGTTCTATACCATGAAACCTTAAATCTGTGAAGATCTGAGAAGCATCGGCATATGATTCTGATTCCTCACAGCACTTGAGCAGGGTCTAGTACATGATAACGCTGCCACCACAGAAACCAAATCCTATAATTTCTCCGTACTGCTTCATGGCAGCATCAAGTTCCTTTGCCCTGCAGAGTACAACCACCATGGCTTCTTTAGCCAGTTGTCGATACGAAGTTGCACATATTTCCAAATAAATAAGCGATTCCTCTTCTTTAGAGTCAGGGCCAGATGCTTTACATTCACTCGAAATAGCCAGCAAACTCTCCTGATCCAGATCATTATATGCTTTGGATGACATCAATTTTATCATTGGAGAAGCAGTGTCATGACTTTCAACAACAAGAACTGGAAAAATGCCAAGTGGATTTAAGCGCTCTGATGAGGGCCAGGTTAACTCCGGGATTTGGTAAAAAAAACCATCACCAAGCATTTCCTTGTGCAATTGCACAGCTTCTCTTAATTTGTTAGATCTCACCAGTACATCCATCATGATGGAGTAGGCCTGATGATCTGGTTTAATGCCCGACTCGAGCATGCGACTCATGATATGATCTGCCTCAGCTAGCTTACGAGCTTTAGCATACCCACAGATCACAGCACTATATGTGCACAGACTCGGCTCAACTCCAGCATCCAGCATCTCTGACATCAGTTTTACTAATGGAAAAAGTTTTTTCCCTAATTAATCCCATTTTTCTCTTGAAATTACGGATCATTTTGTTGTTTTGTTTTGAAATCGACGATAGTTGAATGACAATGACAGATGATCCCAATCATCGTATACAGTTGGTCCTTTTCCCGCCTCTGATGCAATATTGGTATCAGTTCTTTACTAAGCATGTTATTATTTTTTTTTTTTCCCTGTCATGTGTTACAACCATTAGTTATCTAGTTATGGATTGGACTTGTTAAAATGGGCAAGGTAAAAAAGCAAGTTAAAGCTCATTGATTAAGCTCAACGGCAAGAAAGGACTCCCTTTTGGTGGCGAATCTGTAGTTGGGGATATAATTCGTGCACCTCAGCTGCAGACACCATTAGATACCCAGTTTCTTAAAGCGATTCAGGAAACGGATTGCTACCATGGATGATCACTGATGATGTATGCTGAGAGGCTTGAAGATTTGTGAATCAACCTGATGGTGCGTACACTGTTGCTCGTCGTTCTGCTCATTCCAGATCCATATTCTTCAACAGAAACAGACTCGTGGCATCAGATTCGAAATGAACATTGTCTGAGCAAATGAAGTTCTTCATGGAAATAAGAGAGAAACAAACAACAGAATTGTTTAGCCATAGCAGCCAGTCAACAAGATCCATGGAAAATAAAATTATCACCACGGATAAGTATTCAGAATCATCGTCTGGGAGTCGGAGAAAAAGTGAAAAACCACAGTATCAACCAAACCGGCGGACACCCTGGGGCAATTCTAAATCCAAGCAGCGGATCTTAGAATAAATAACAAGTCGATCAGATAACAGAGTGAAGATGCAATGATTGACAACAAGAGGAAGAAAAAAACATTCCAGTTAATTGCACCTTTAAAAAAGGAGCGAGGTGATTACTGCACAGTACACAAGACTTGTTCAAGCTGAAGAATGAATATTTCTTGCACATTGCATATTTGTCACTGAACGTATGCTACAAGCACTCTCAATCATGCACACCTTTAGCTGGATCACTGTAAAATGAAGGGGTAAAAAACCTAAAGAGATGCTTTAACGCCTCCTCTTAGTTCCTTGAGTCAAACTCATACATTCTCGAGGATAACAGATGATGCAACATAATCATGGAACAAAGAATCACTTGTCAAGACGATCCTACTGATTACAAATCTGAGTATCAGTATACGACTGCTACAAAAATGTCTAGTTGCTGACTCTCCTTCCTCCCCAGACCAACCGAATGCGCAAAACCATGGCTAGGCAGCCAACACCTGCAAAGTTCACTCCAAATCCTATAAATAGGAACCTTGCAAACTGTCATCCCTGGAAGGTCCAATCAAGCAAGCCTACTATAGCTTATGAGGTCCAACAGATTCTGTTAATTAATTCGTCTCATTTTACCTTGCTTTTCATTAAATGATTCTTATCAGAACAGACGTTCGAAGATCAGAAACAGCAAGTGAAACTTGACATTGAGATGTATCAATACCTTGAACCGGGCATTCAGTTGTCCAGGAGGAGCGCATAGGCTGAAATCAGGCCCCCAGATACTTCACTGAAATCTCATTAGTCTTAGTGGATGTACAAGTTTCACAACCTCAAGACACATATCTACGAACCAACTTCATCACCGAAACGTTGTGCGAGGAATTCATCAAGTTGCCCCCAATTTGGGATATCAGACGAACGAAAGGAATCTGAAGGGAGTGACCGGATGCATCCAAGTATGTGTTGGATATCCCTATATAACCTGGTAAGATGTGATCAAGAAGTTTTTTGGGTAAGGGTCATCAACAAAGTCTACAATCATTTATGAAATAAAATAAAAATAATAAAGAAAGTACAGAAGTCTGCACCTGCTCTTTGCTTGTGGAGTCCTAATTTCTGTACGTGAATATGCTTCAGAAATTTGTGCATGGAAAATTACCACCACTTGTCTGAAAAAGAGATTTTTGTTATTGGAACGTGAACTGATCTTTTGAACTATAAAATTGTGAACCCAATTAAAAAGAAAAACGAAAAATATCTATTCAAAAGGGTTAAGCATGCATCTAGACAAGGTTGAAGGACAATGGTGTTTGTAGAGGCGGCAACAGTGTATAATGGTGCCAGCAGTGGATGTAGTGTAGGTGGTGTCCCATTTCTCACCTAAATATTGCTTGGACATCTGCTTCGTGAAGAATTCGAGATAAGACTCGTTGAAGATACCCAACTTCCTGAATAGCATAGAAATCATCCATTCAGGCCCAACATAAATGATGCTTGAAGTGGAAGAAGTAAAACAAACTAATCTCTCTCAAACAAACGCAATTCCCCTAAAGCTGCTTAGTTATAGCAACACAAAGAGTCGAGAATAGCACATTGCATCCGGCCAAGAGAATAGCTTAACACAATAAGTGCAGCCATATGCTTCTTTTTTCTTTTTTCCCCTAGCCTAACGAAAAGAGGCGAGTCATAAGAACTTAATGACAAAGTAGCAACAACATTGTTGGACATACCTTCGTTAGTGGTCGAGCGAATTGACTAGGCTGAGTGTCATCGTCTTCAGTTCTATTCCATACCTCGATTATTTGAGGCAATCCACGGAGGTGAAATAACAACCTCTCTCTCATTATTTGAACCAATTTTGTATGTATTTCATCCCGGTGAACCTTGTAATCCTAGAAATACAGAAACAGCATTGAAATCAACGTTGGTCATACAAGGACAAAATCTTGAGGAGCCAAGTAATATTGATGACTAGCTTCAGAAAGATCAATTGATGAGAATATTGATTTCATGTCTACTGGTTTCAAAATGACGCAGATGGAGCGAGACATTTAAAAAGATCCTTCGAAATGACGAAATCGGCAAGCAAATGGTACCCAAAAAAAAAAAGAGCCAAAATTTAGGCCCTGTTTGGCTGTGGATTCTGTATTTTTCTTTTGGACTCTCATGCTAACAAATCCAAACTATTTGACAAGGCTTTTTGTTTTTCAAAACAAAGAATCAGAAACATAAAACTGAAATCTAGAAAAAGTGAATTTTGATTCCTGATTTCTTTGGACAGAATATTTAACACCCCACATTTGCAATAATCATTTATTTGATGTGATAATTTTGGTTTTGGAATCTGATTTTCTGATTTTGTTAATGATTATGGACTATACTACTTTGAATTGTCATACCAAACAAACCCGGAATGAAACCATTTATAGAAATAGAAAAGGCATCAGCATTTCTATCAGCTATTGCATGCAAATGTTGGCTCCATTAAAAGAAGACGATAAATTATCCATGAATGACAGCAGAAGATTCTGTGGATTGAAAAAGAAGAGCCAAGAGCATCCAACGATCCCACAGAACGACACTCCAGGCACATGAAAATAGACTGAATTTTAGAGTTTTGTCCCACTAATTTCAAAAAAATATTGGACGTCTCTCACAGTTTTCTCATCTTCTTCTTCTTCCGGAAGAGATATGAAGGAGATATGTACTGCCCTTAGCAAGTTGAAGATCAACAAAAGAAATATAAATACTAGATAAAATAGAGGGAAACTATAGGTATAGCAGAAAAGGCAGGAGGGGGCAGGAGGAATGGTTAACTAATGGGGAAGAAACTCGAAAGGAAGGGGAAGGGAAAAGGAAAAGGAGTGTGATGGCAGGGGCTAGACAAAAATAAGATGGTTGATACCAATAGGAACAGCAAAATAACAAATGTAATAATTATTAAGAAACAACATAGAAAAAGAAACAAAAGAAAAGAAAAGGGAGAGAACAAGGAAATGAGGGTTATGCAAAAGGACGAAAATTACGCATGACTAGGTGATATATAGAAAAATCAATTGATGAAAGTTATACTCTGATTAAAATATCGTCTGAAGGAAAGAGATGAGAACCAAAGGGACAGGAGGACGAAGCAAGCCTATCACCTACGTCATTAGGCATGCAACTCACATGCCTAGGAAGCACCTCATCGATAGACAGGAATTTCGAATCAGTTTTCATACTACAAGGATAATGGGGATTCGGATACAGCTAATCAGTACAAATTGCATATAGAAAACTGCGTAGTGACACTAACGAGGAGATAAATCTAAAAGGTAAATCAGTTCAGATACCGAATCAACATACCTGTGCTACACGATCTATCTCAAACTTTAACAATTGCTTTCTTGCGTCTTGGACTTTAAGAAAAAGAGCCTCCCTGATATCTTGAATCAAAGAGAAACTGTAAATCAATAAGCTGTCACCTCCTCATCTCTGTGCAAACGGTATCGGTATCATTGAAAGGCATCGCAGATTCTGAATGCCAGAGGCAAAATCATTGAGATAAATAAAAGAGATAAAAAAATCCCGAGAGCCTTCCCCCATCCCCCCAACTGCAACCCCCAAGGAAAAAAAAAACAAAAAGGGAAAAAAAAACCAATCAAAGGTGAAAACATTCAGAATAGTGGCACCTACCTGTGATAATAGCATATATGAAACTGATTACTTGACTCGCCAATGCCAAGTGCTTAGATGTAATAGATTTCAGACCAGACACCTGAAATAAACAGAAGGTGCTGTATTTAAACCAGCCAGCTCAGAGGTCAAGTACATATGCTTCAACATAATACGAGAATAAATCACCCCAGATATTCACAGTTCAAAATACACAAGATAAGTCCATTCCAGAAAATGTCATGATGATTATTACATAGATTATATACATCTATAAGAAACAATTGAACACACAGTACATTGCACTGAAAAACTGAATGGCAAGAGAATCTGAATTTCAGACATCATGAAGATAACTAAGTTGGAGTATATGAAGTATATTGCATATTATAGGACTGCATGAGAAAGAGACCAAACGATTAAATACTATGTGACAAAGAAGCACCGTCATAAGTTTTACGATATTATAATCTTATCATGATTATATAATATTCCCTGTCCCAGATAAATTGCGACATATTACTAAAAATGGATGTCCCACATAAATTACGATGTTTCCTAAATTAACAAGTTTTTCTCTCCACCACTCACAATATTCTCCTCCTCACAAGGATAAAATTATAAAACATCTCAAAATCAACACATTTATTAAGAATCGTGCCAAGCCAACACATTTATTAAGAATCGTGCCAAGGCAACACATTTATTAATAATCGTGTCAAACCAACCCATCGCAATTTTATGTACTATATTAGAATGTCTTCCTTCATCACCTGCTAGAACAACCCCCCCC
>LIEC01010789.1:0-52471 GCA_001925005.1 Drosera capensis | reverse complement strand
CCCCCCCCCCCACCCACCCACAAAACACAGGAATTTTTTTTTCTTTATCACTAGTCTTTGATGATGGCAGAGACAATAGCAACCAACAATATGAACAGCAACCACGAGTGGAAAAGATGGGGAAGCGACTTATGGGGAGGAGAGTAAGACATCAAAGATCTTTTCATGACGTACTGTTATGTCATTAACTTCTCTTAAGCTGCAACTCATGATGACTATCATGCCTACTAATACTACATATCGCTTACCAGTAACCACCGCTATTGCTTAATTTGCGCTCTCTCTCTCTCCTATTACTACTACCCACTATTCACCATGGTTGTTTCATTTGGTTTACCTATCAACATGAAATTTCAAGGCAAAAGAACATGCTTCAACCTGAGGGAGAGCCGTAGAATACAATAATATCTTATCAAGATTTTACAATTATATTAGCTCATGTTAAGGTATTTGAATAGGTTGCTGCTCCTAGTTATCATAGAATTTGACACAAAAAATTGAGGTTAACAACTAGACTACTTTATTTCCACATGACGAATTTGACGCATAAAAATAACCATGAAAACAGTCTCTCATTTGGCAGAGAAAGATTTGTTCTTTCTCTGTACATCATCCTCCCTCAGACCTTATGCTTACTCCTAAGGGGAGACCTTATGCTTACTCCTAAGGGGAGCCTTTGCCACTGAGCCAGCTCGGTTGAATTGAGTATCAGTCTATTGAGTACTTGAAGGTCTGACAGAGGATGATGTACACAATCTTTCTTTGATAAGTACTTTGAGACGCTTTGTTCTTGCTTCTATCAATGTAAGAAAATTATTTTTTCAACATAGGGTTAAAATTCGCAACTTAATCTATCATTATTATTTAACAATAATTTTGCAAAAAACATGATAGTTTAATCGTCCTAGGGAAGTTTCGAAGTGTGTGCCATTGTACTTATTTTGGGACGGACAGAGTAGATGTTATATATATCGATGCGTCATTGACAACATACTGATTTTTACAAACTATACATTGAGAAATTTACACTACAAAATTTTATAGTGTAACTTGTTGAATGTATATAAGTCAGATTTTAGTTGTAAAATACATTAAAAATTTGATTGTATACATTTATCAACTTACTGCATATATTTTTCAACTTACGATATAAAATCACCAACCTATAGTATTTACAACAAGCACTACGTTGTCTCTTGCTACTCGGATGATTTTCCCGATATATATATAATCTATCATGGGAGATGGTATGCTTTCAAGTTTTAATAATGTTACATGACAATATGTTTACCGGTAAGAAACAAAAAAAAATAAAAAATGGAAGTACCACACACCTGCATGGCACCTGCACCAAGAACTAGCTGGCATGTCCTGCTATTAAAGAATTTCAATAGTTCGACAACACGATGCACCACCTCTGACGAAAGAGCTGGCAAGCTGTCGCACATATCAATGTACTCCGACAGCATCTTCAGCAGAATCAAGCCACTAGAGAAACAAGACGAGAATGAATTGACATTCAAATGTCAAAAGCAAGCAAAATGGCATAGCTATAGCTACATTCGATGCTTGAGCAGCATCTAATTCTTATAAAAGTCGGAGAGATCTAGCCGAATAAAAACACAGGAAAAGTAAAAAATGGGCATATTGTAATAAATGAAAACATGAGATGTCCATTAGGGAAACTAACCAGTTTACCATGTGATAGCTAGCTCCCCTGTGAAAGAGTACTTGAGAAGGAGATCTCCCATGGTCCTTTTTATTGTTGCTCTCTTGAATAGCCGTGTTGGCTTTACTCTCATCATTCACCTCACGTGAGCTCAGAGGGGGTGTTTGGTGAGTACTACCATCAGACAATTTGTTTGTACTCTGCTCCATATGTTGGTCGAGTTTTACTTCTCCGGAGTTGACAATCTCACCATCATTCTTCATGGCCACATTTCCATCAATCGACGGTATGCAACTCTTATCGACAAAGCTCTCAGCGGCTAGGGAATCCGAACCAAGTATTGAAGTTACGATGGTCTGAAATTCATCAGGTACATCAACTTCAGCCCAAGTTTCTTGATCTAGCAGAGCCTTCATTTTTGCCATCTGTAACAACAAATCATTAAAAGAAGAGAAAAAGAAGATTTTCTTAGAGACTAAATTCGTAGGACGCTTACCCGAGATTCATGCTGAAAATCAACGAAGGCTTTGGCTTGTGATTGCAGTATCCCCCGGATGCTATATCCCAACCTTCCACCAATCTGTTTATGTTAGCACAGGTTTGGGTCATAGGCAGAAACGGAAGTACTTTAACCTAACTAGTAAAGAAAAAAAGAAAGTTTACTCCATTACCTTCTCGGTGGTAGTAATGAACTCTTGTGTAATATTATATATGCTCATGAATTCTTGCAATCTCAACTTTGGATGAAGAAGAGCACGAACCCCGAGAAGCTTTGCCCATCTTCCATGAGCAGCTTCACAGGCTGCAATTACAGCTTCTGCATTTTCTCCAAGTACATCAGCCCTGTCAAGAACTACCTACTTGTCAGGGTAATGCAATTTACTAGCTACAGAACGCAGCACAAATTTTTTCAATCCAGCCAAGAATTTCATGATCAAAGAAACACAGACAATGGTTCACTCCCAAAAAAAAAATGCACAAACTTAAGAAAAACATCTAAAAAGAAAATTTAATATTCATGATGGGTTATAGGCTGAAAACGTGATACATTGTTTTTGAATTTCCGATGCTGGTAAAGCAGAAGAATAAGAAGCAAGAATACCATAACCAATAACTAAAAAATACATTCTCCTATCCACTACTCTGAACTAGCAAATACATTTTCCTATTCAATACTTTGAACTCGAAAAAATTTGTGTTCGTGTTTGTGTGTTTTGTGTGGGTGTGTGTGGGCAGGAGATAGAGGGAAAAAAAAAGTGAAATTTCGCATAACACCACTCGAGAGGACAGGAAAGTTTGCATACAGAACTGAACAATGGGAGAAGAGTAAAATTGCCTACCGGAAATTTCCAGATATGTTTGATGGGCTTGTTGCTTCATTGGCCTTCGCTGATAAAGAAGAAATTCTAGTTGTACTTGTTTGAGTAGCATGAGCGTCAACCTCATCTGTGGTATCCGCGACGACAGCACCATGTGCAATGGCAGTAGCAACTGACTCAGCAGCATAATGGCCATCCAAATTAGACATAATCCACTCTATAGACTTTTTAAGTTCAGCTGCCCGAACTAAATGTGCCTGCATTCACTAGATGAAATAAATCAAATTATGAACCTTAAAGGTTATGTCAGGGAACCAAGAGCTTTAGAACCTTTTTTTTTTTTTTTTTGTTCTGTGAATTCTCAAATTTGGATAGTAGCAAATGGGAGGAGAGGGTATAGAATCAGGCATCTCACGAAGAAAGAAAACAATAAAAAACCAAAAACCAAAAAAAGCAAGGCAACAAATCCACATAATCGTGCCAAATGGTGTAAAACGGATTGCTAGAATATTAGATTTAATATTAAAATTTTACTAGATAGTATTTCAAGTTAGAATATCTATGTTTCATACTATTCTGTTTTCTAATTAATTTATTTCCCATTGTAATCTTTCCATATGTTATACTTGACTACTCAATACGTCTTCATTAAGAAAATTATTCTTCTTTTTTTATTTTATTTCATAACATAATATCAGAGTTTTCATTTCTGGTCTTACCTAATCTAATTCCGCTAGCCGATGGGTGATGGCATCAGTCACCCACTAGACCAAAATACAAATCTTTGTTACGGTTTTCTACAAAATACTAATATTTTCTACAACTACTATTGTTGTTTTTTTACATATGTCGTTATGTGCCTTCTTGACGGGAGTGCTTCTTAACTATTGTTGTGGTTTCCTGATGGCGATATTTCTTAAATACTGTTGCGGTTTTGAAGAGTTTGTTATCTACTGTCATGACATCTTAGAAGTGTTTCTTGTCTTTTGTCATGACATCTTACGAGGAATGTTTCTTGTCTACTATTGTGACTTCCTACGAGAAGTGTTTCTCATATTCTGTTATGGCTTCGAAGTGATTGTTATCTACTGTCGTGACTTCGAAATATTTCTTATCTAGTGTTGTGTCTTCTTACGAGAACTGTTATTTATCTACTATTATGCTTCATCCCAAGTTGAAGTGTCTTTAACTAAGGGGTATTAGAATATTGAATTTATTATTAAGATTTCGTTAGATATTATTTTATGTTATAATATCTATGTTTTCTATTTTAGAATAATTTCTTAGATATTTTTTTCGTAGTTAACTTATGTGGTATTGTAATATTTTCATATCTTATAATTGATTATTTTATAAATATAGAGTAAATATTCATCAATAATATGATCATATTCTTTTTTTTTAATTTTATTTTGTAATACGAGAGAAACTAACGTACTCTTACTCTTATTATATATTTCATAGGGATACTTTTTATTGATGTCCTAAAAAAGAATCAAAACAAGGCACATAATCCCACCAAGAGTAAGATAAGAGTAAGATATAGAGAGGGAAAAACATATTCAGTTTTATCTTTGTTATATATTTCTAACAAAGAGACATAAAAATGGTAGGGTTTTATCATCTAATATAAGTTCTAAGTTTTCTCATACTTAATTCCCATATATCATAAAAAATCTGCTTTAATATCTCTTACTATTCCGCTTCTTCTTATAATATCCCAGTGATCGTTACTACAACTGTCCATAAAAAATAACAATTAGCCATAAAAAAAAATATGCATCACAAAAGAGTAGACAAGCTAATAATGTGCACTACTAAGTGAGAGATTCTTCTACACTATATCTTGATAGATCTTGCTTTGGCAGACCAGTGTACAAAACTTTGAAAGTTAGAGTTATGTCAAGTCTACATTACCAGGACAATCTTAAAAATTGTTGCTAATAGATGCAGGAAGCTCTCGGATGGCATACTCCTCAACCTGCTTGCGAGGGATGAACCTACACTTTGGGCATAAAGTAGTAATTAGAATGCTCAAAATTTCCGTCCTTAGTTTTGTTTTTTTTCTTGTTTTTTGGAGGGCGGAGGAGCTTTTCCAGAAAGAAGCATATGCCCAATACTTACTATCCCCATCTGTTGTCCTGCCTCCAGGTTGGAAATCTGAATCTTGTGGCATGGCAACAAGAATGGGAAGCAGCTCCGCCACGGCAGTTTTAATTGCAGTTTTCATATCAGCAGTGAGCATATCGCAGTACACCCTCAGGACCGATGGCAATTCCCCCTAGCAATCAGGAGACATGACCAGACACTTTTCAGGACACATGATCAGACAGTCTACCAGATTCGAAAAGTAATTTCATATTTCCTGCCATTCGGTGGAGTCCTAGTTCTATATTTTGAATAGTAACTCCCGTAACTTATGAGGATGTGCTGGCCCTGTTAAGTCATGACTCAAGGGTCGACCCATTAAGGGACAGCAACTTCGATGTAGTTCGTTGGACTCAATGGCAATCATTTCATAGGTCATAGGGAAAACCATGCACCTATATTTCCAAGTTTGAGAGTATAAGTTTCATAGTTACCATCATCCCCGAATAAGGAGAATCGCCCATATGAGGCGACTGGCATTCCTATAGATTCTGATCGGAGAACTTGTGATCAGTTCATAATGCATAACATCTACCAGAATCAGAGGCCAACAACAACTGCAAAAAAAATGAGTTGAGAAAACACACACTACAATGAATCTTGAGAACAAAAAATGGTGTTAACCACCACCCACCCACACAATATAGTATTAGTTGCAATCAGCCATCAACACACTCAACCTGAACTGCTTCATTTCGCTTTGGATTCTTCCAAATTGGTTATTAGCAAGAAGCAAATAGCTTAATTGCGACCTTCTAGCGCCCAATTGCAACCTATGCCGGAAGCCTAGACCATTTTTTAGACCACTTAACTGAAGTACGATTCATTAAGATATTATTGTCCTCAATAACCTCACCCATTACACAAAGATGTTGAATAAACTAGCGGATGCTGGCATTTGTCTAAAGAAGAAGGTTAAAGCACTGAAATATTTTCCTTTCTTTTATTTTTGTTTATTTATTTATTTATTTTAGTGGAAAGGGTATAACTCACTGTTCTAAGCAATCCAATAACAAGAGGTAGAAGGCGATTTTGAAAATTGGTGGAATCCTCATCCAACTTAACCTGTAGCAAAAAAAGGCATAATATTATTGCAGGTAGTAGGGACCAAATCTGGATCAGTACTGAGAAAAGATGCAGAAAATATGCAACCAAAATTCAATCTGCAAAATCATGCCGTTAAGCACACAAGCGATTCAGAATAAGGAGGACGAACAAAATGATCAAGGAGCATTTTCAGATATACACATGAAAGAAAAAGATCTCTTCCCGGTATCTCACAACTAAAGACTAGAAAGGATGAAAAAACTATATTTCACATATTGCTGCACTAATAGTACTTCCTGACTTTTGTTAACTAGTGATCTTGAAGTGTCACTACGATAGAGCTAGGATATAAGGAAAAATGCAGCACAAAATTTGAATTGCAAAGGAACTCTGCGCTGAACACTCAAGCTTACTTGATCGAGTTGGGCATTGGTGATGGAAGAAGCACTTCCTTTTACTATTGACAAGATCACGACATCCATATCTCCACTGCCATGTAAAGTTGTGCGCATAAACTCTGCTGAAAGAATGCTACATGAACGAATACCGTCAGTTATATTGAAATGTTTTCGTGACAGACTAAAGTCAGCCTAAGAGTTCAAAGAATCTAGTGGTGTGAGGCTCTAAGATGCAATGTAGGTAAAAATTGACGATGCTTTATATCATATCAAGTACTTCATGTTAAAGAATTGACTTGTCTTCTTTATAACCAGCATAGCTTTCGCCTATATGCACTACCAAGGAATCACGTCTATTTCTGATTCTCTTCTAATCTAGGTGCCTCTTCAGCAACATCATAATGGCATTATCGTCCCAATGCCCCCTCATAATTTAAACGGGTAGCAATATACAGCACGCACGACATGAGAGAAGGAATGACATGTAAAACTCAGAAGAACTTTTTCAACTGCTCAAGTATAAAAGGCCATTCCGGCAACAAAGAGACAACAGACTTCTCACATAACTATATCCACCACATTGGAAGGACAAACCTGTTTATGGCATCTATGGAAGCAGCTAGATGATCCCAGAGACGTCGAAAACAGTGTAGACCAGCCAAGTCATCACCATCCTAAAGAGTACATCAGTACATGACTCAAAATGCAGTCATTAGATGAATAAAGCATGATTAGTGAAAGGGAATGCAAATTTGACTGCTCTACAAGCTCCAATCGGTAATAAGGTGGTGTTCTCTCTTTTTCTGTGGTTTAGCTCAAAAAATATGCTCATAAATCATAAGGTTAAATGCAACACCAAAGGATCACAATGTACCAGTAAATGCTGCAGATCGTCCGCTACATCTAAGGCACCAGCACAGTCAGCAGACTGGACAAGCTGCAGGAAGGAAATGAGTGCCATCAATAGCATGCTCTAGTACCAAGAAAGACAGACACACAAATTAATAAGATGAGTAGCTTATATAATGAGAGAAGTTTAAGAATCCATTCAAGGGAAAACTTCTTCACATGATTGGGTAACTCGTGCCTCAACAAGCATGAATGATATGCCTGTTGATATCAATGTCAAATCATTTTCACAACTCAAAGACGTGGAAAATGGAAATAGCATAGGTTTCAAGTCACTTAGAATTGTGTGAGACCGCATTCTAACTTTCAAACATCATCTCTGAAATTCGATACGACAGTTACATCTAAGATGCCTAGAGGGGTATACCAAGCTAGAGCATCACTCAGAAACCCAGACATATTCGTCCACGGTATGCAATTCTCTTGTGGCCACGATAAGGCATCTAATCAAACAGGAAACATTAAGTCACCAAAACATACCAATTTGAGAGCAGACACAGCTTGATTAACATACAATATAAGCCTCAGTTTCTGCTGAAGCGCCAATAAACCATTCCTCGTCCCACTCAACCCCTGAATCTCCCTCGCCGACTCCACCAAATCCACATCTAACAGCCCAATCGTCTGCTTCAACTCCCCGATCCTCTTACACCCCTCGACCACCTTAACATTCAAATCCTCCAACTGCCGCTGCGCCTCGAAGAACGAATTCGATCTCAACGAGATCTCCTTCACCAAATGCATCTCCACCACATCCAAATACTCCGACAACCTCTGCTGCAGCCCCAAATTCTCCTCCACTGTCGAAAACGGACACGCCGCCTTAAACGTTCCACCATCCTCCAGCTCAAAATCCTCCTTAAAATACAATGCAGGCACCTCCCTCAAACACGCCACCAACGCCTCCCCTTGTCCTCCAATACTGTCCACTTCCCCGCTCTCCTTCCTCGAATGATCCCTAATATCCTCAAACCGACCGTACTGCTGCACCACCGACCCCAAATAGGGACCGAAATCGGACCTAGTAACCTCCGATCCGGCTCTTGGTGCTCCGATCGGAAAGAACTCGGGGAGCGTGACGGTCGTCGATGAAGACCACCAGCCGAGTCCGGTCCAGGCGTCGCCGGATCGCGACGAGTGAGGGTTGTTGAGGATCGAGGAGAGATTGTGATCGAAAGTTGATCTACTGGACAGTGATGATGATGATGAAATCGAGAGCCTCCGAGGACCATTCTCTCTCTTAGGGCTCGACGTCGCCGACGAGGACGGCGATAGTGATGAAGTGGTGGCTGAATCCATGGTGGTGGTGAGATTAGGAGAGGTACATGGATTGGTTGATCCACCGGCGGCGGCGGATCGGAGATCGGCGCTGAGATCTGATGGTGGGAGAGGAATGGAGGGAAACGGAATGGGATCAGCACGACGACGTTTTAGTTCGTTCCTGCACAGGTTAGGATGATAATGATCAAATTGCTTATGGTGATCGTCGATGGGTTTATTGATATGCATCACAGACCACATTTAGTAATTTTTGAGTATGTTTGGATTATTTTTTAAAAAAAATTATCATAAAATATTAATGATAATAAATTTTATATATTATAATTATAAATTAATAAAAATTAAAATTTTATCGTTTTGATAAACAGTGAGATTGAGGCAGTACAAGTGGAGTTTGGTGCAACGACACGGCTCCGAGGCAGTGACCAACAACGGCGGTTTCGAGGGTGGCTCTCCAGACCCTTCTTCGATTCACGGCAGCGGCGGATGTGTGCGGCGAGGTTCTCAGGCAGCTGCGACTGTGCGGGTGATGATGAAATGAACGACGGCGGCGATGTGGCTAGAGGTTGCGGCTGCATCCTGTATGATGCTAGCGGCAACAGACTCCGAGTCCTACGAATCAAGGCGATGGCTCGAGATTGCGCGATTTCCCTGGCAGCGGGTGGACCTGTGACGACGGCTTCAATCTTTGCGGCCGGAATCTCAATTTATTTTTGATTAACCTCACATATCACTGGTTGGGATTAAATTTTAAAATGATAGAACATCGAGATAAAAATCAAGATGATGTAAAGATTTTTACATAAAAAATTGAAAAATGAAAACATCACTGGATGTTCGGTCTCCAATCCCAAGAGATTTTAGAAATTTCACTAAGAAAATAGAAAAAGATTACATCTTTCGTTTATTTAATTTTCTGCAAAAATAAAATATCAAAGAACAAACTCGTCAATCTCAAATTGTTCTACTTTTTCTAAACTATCTTCTCCTAATTTCTCCCCACAAAAAACTATTGGATCATATCATCTTTTATATATATACATTGAGAGAATATTTTTCCAATGTTAAAAAGATTTAACTATCCATAAACATAAAACCAAATCATATAAAAATCTTTCAAATAATAATCCACTGGTATATCTGATATAAATAGTGACAGATTCGGTCTTTGTGTGTTTTTTGATAGGTTTATTGGTGTTTACATAGGATTTTTCTATCTTTCTCCTCTCTCTCTCTCTCCTCACCCATCTTTCGAACCCTGTTGTCATATGGAGGCAGCCAACCATGGCTATAGCCTACTCTACCTCTCATTGTTTAAGTCAAAAGCAACTATCTACTGAAGTCGTATGATGAGAAATTGATACTTCGTCGGCTTTGCTACTATGTGTTGCGTGATACGTTTTTTTACCCCACTTTTTTGAGTACCGATCAGATGCTAGAACCTATTATCTGCAAAATAGAACCTGAACGAATGCTGTGTTTCTCTTAATGTTCCTCATATGTGAGTCAACTTTGACACTGTGCAGGTTTATTTTTGCGTTTGCATTTCTCCTGATGCTTGGTGGGGCTTTCCTCAACAACGAACACAATGACAGCATCAACATGAGCAGCTCTTATTATTGCTATGTGGTGAAGTCCGGTGAGTTTGCCACAGCTTCCGTCCTGTCCTTTGTCAGCGTCTCCCTTGGGATCGGTTATTACCTTGCCTTGACAGGTATCCTAATATTCAATGGGTCGGTGGCGCTGTTGCTCCCAACGAGAGTGGTATCGCCATGGGACAACCGGTGATCCCTCCTGTATCTCAAGACCCGGTATTCGTACATGAAGACACCTACATGAGGCGGCAATTCACTTAACTCTGTGGTTTCATTGTTCGTGTCTGCGGCAGAAGCGGATGTTTTGACTGGAAGAGGGGAGCTTTCATCCTTCTGTTATGTTCATCGGATGGCAAATTTGTGTTCTGAAAAAAACCTAGGCTTTGCTTAGCGGTAAATGATGCCTTTTGAGGCTTGCAGTTAATAGGTAATGTGAATATCTCAGTACTCAATATGTGACTAGATATTTCGCTGTAGTAATGCTTGGGAGAAAGTTTTTCAAACTCTATCATACAATTTACATGATCTCGTTTGCTCTGGTTTCGGAGCGACATATTTTTCCTTGAAGTCTAATTATCATGCAAGTATCGCACTTCGAAAAATGATCATCATTGAATTCAACACCATGATCTGAACATAAAAGGGACACGCAGGTTCTGTTTTTCTCTTCGCACTTTATCTTGTCATGGTAAAGGATCAACGACTTGATAGCAAGTTGACGAGAAGCAGTTTTCTCTAGCTGTGTCCTTGAGACATCTGCAGGGAGTGCTAATAGACGTAGCTAAATAACCCTGCAGCTCCTGATTAGATCAGCCTCTGATCCACGACCCAAAGTTCTCCTTTCTCTCGGTAACAGGTTTGTATACCAAGATGCTAATGCGAGGCATTATTTCACTTCTGTATTGTGTTCTGCAGTTAACAATAAAAATGGAACTCTAGAGGTTTACACAAGGGCGAGCAAACATTGAGTGCAGCGGTTGACGCCTGAACTTGCTATCGGCATTATATATCTCTGGAAACTGGAAAAAGAAGGAACATTACACAGTGAAAAACAAACACTTTACTCGTCTGTGATACAAAGCCATACGCAAACTGACTTGCTAATGATAGTATAAACCAAATAAACTGGTAAAAGAAAAGGAAGATTACATGGTGAAAACACAGTTTTTACACTCATACTCTCATCTGTAATACAAGTTCGACAGCGACTTGAACGATAGCCAAAGCTGTAGAAAAAGGAACATAAAAAACCACTAATGCCATGATCCTCTCTTCCATAGAGAGGCAGAACCTTCTCGAGCACCCAGATCAACTGCAAGTACCAACCTCGATAATGAGAAGCACACTTCGGTTGAATCTGCTGTAAATGTAATGAGAGCTTAGCATCACTGATTGGAAAAGGCCTTTTCTTCCAGTATTTCAATCTGCAAAATGAAAGGAGCGAAACAAAGTGATTGAGATACAGTCATAATATGCTCTCACAAGAATGAATCGGTAACTATTAAAGTTGAAAAAGTCATATACACTGTTAAAAAATTGAAAACAAAAATACAAGCTCTGATCCTGCCAAGCAACAGCAATCAACACTTCTTCAAAGAGGGATCTCCGAAACAAAAAAGTGTGGGACGAATGCGATTGACTTTGGAAGAAAGGTTAAGATTAAGCAGTTAGATTCTGGTGCTGGTTTCAGCTACATGGTGTTCTTATACCATCTGCAGAATGAAACAAGCGGAACAAAGGTAGTTGAGGTCATAGAATCCTCACACACAAAAAAGCTGCTATTAAGCTTGATAACTAGGTTTTAACTACGCTGTTTGAGAAATCGAAAACAAAATTTTAAGGTCCAATGCAAAGCAACAGTTCTTCAAGAGGGGTTTCTAAATAAAAAGACTGCCACAGATTGCGATTGCTACGGGAGACACAGCTTCGAATCTGTTGAGTTGTGGAGTCTGATTTGGGCTTCGCTGTTGAATGAGTTTTTTTGGCCCAAGTTGGATGATGGGCTTTTGGCCCAAGTTGGGTGTTTGGTTATAAATACCCTGTAATTGTAAACCCTAATTATGAGAGTGAAATTCCTTGTGTTGGTGCGGCCGTGGATTAGGTCAAATTGACTGAACCACGTTAAATCTCTGTGTTCATCGTTTCGCTTTATTGTCTTACAATTGCTTGTGTGCGTTTGATATCTCGATCAATATACCCCAACAGAATCAAGTCCCGGAGCTAGTTCAGCTACACAAACGTTTCAGTATCCGAGAGTTCCATCAGCAGAACCAGATGCTATTGAGCACTCAATGGGAAGGAAAATTAGCATACTGGAGTACAGTTAGAACAAAAATATAGTAGTAGAGAGCTGAGTCCATTTATGTGATTGCAATTTAAATTACCTGTGAATGAGAATTGTTCAAGAGGGTCTTCCAAACTCGGAATCTTCAGCGAATACGATTGACATTGGGGAACGGCTACGGGAGACACACAGTTTCGGATCAAGTCCAGGAGCTAGTTCAGCTACACAAACGTTTCAGTATCCGAGAGTTCCATCAGCAGAACCAGATGCTATTGAGCATTCAGTGGGAAGGAAAATTAGCATACTGGAGTACAGTTAGAACAAAAATATAGTAGTAGAGAGCTGAGTCCATTTATGTGATTGCAATTTAAATTACCTGTGAATGAGACTTGTTCAAGAGGGTCTTCCAAACTCGGAATCTTCAGCGAATACGATTGACGTTGGGGAACGGCTCAGGATTAGTTTTAGGAGCTGGTTTAGCAGCTTCAGGAGTTCCAAAGACATTCCAGAACCTCAAGGTTTCGTCACCTGCAGCAGACGCCACTGTGCACCCATCCGGACTCTGATCAAGAAAATAGCATTATAGGTAGTTAGCACAAAGTAAAGCATTATAGCAGTTGTGTTGAATCCATTATACGTGTAATTTAAATCTAAGTTACCTGCGCCATATAAAGGACCCTGGAAGTATGGCCAGTGAGCTCTGCCATCTTCACCATTGATGGATATCTCCACAAAATCAACTGGTTCTGAGTGAAACCGTGAGAGCTAAGCAGCTCACGCTCACTCTTACTCCAAAGCAGAGCACAAACTTGCGATCCTGTGTCCACAGAATTGAGACAAGCACCGGTATGTGTGTTCCAGAATTTAATGCAGCGATCGTTCCCACCTCCACCAGATGCCAGCATATTACTCTGGAATGGACACCAAGCAAGAGCTTTGACGGCAGCCGTGTGGTCGTCAAGCCTATGGAGCCACTGTGTAGCAGACTCCGAAGATGCCATGGACTTGTCCCAGATGTGCAGGAGATTGTCATTGCCTCCACTGGCTAGCTGACGTCCCGAAGTTGACCACTTCAAACCGCAGACCTCTTGTTGATGTCCTCTGTAAGTTTCCACAATGTGATCCCTTACTCTAACATCGTTGTTGATTATATTCCCATCCATTCCACCTGTAGTGAGAATGTGGCTATTCCATGCCAAGCACCCAACCCTTGTTGAGTGTCCACCTCGTAGCGTCCTCAGCTGCAAGAATTGAGAAGAAATAATTAGGTGCTGAACACTGAGATTCCACCTGACTGGAAAATTATACCTCGAATTCCCAGCATTATTAATAAATAGGACGCTGCACTTTGGTAAATTATGCCAAACGGAAGAAGCTTTCTAGAATATTTACCTGTCTGTTAGAAGTAGAATCCCACAGCTGCACTTCGGAATTGTTCAAGCCAACAGCGATATGCTTCCCATCAGGCGCCCAATTCACGCTGGTGACAGGGCCAATTTCGTCATCCACTGTGACAAGTTCTGATGTGGAACCATTAGAAGCATCCCATAGATACACAGTTGTGCCAAGGGCAATGGCCAGAACATTGCTGCTACCCCAATCGAGCAGATTCAAGTAATAATCATCAAGGAGATCAGGTGCATCTAATGTCCGTTCCGAAGTCTGCAGACAATAACAGCACGACAAACGCATTAGTCTAAGATTCAGTCCAGGCTTATATTCTGATCTAAGCACAGCCCATTGATGGCAAAACATATAACCCTTTTCTCGCAATCAAATATGGCATTCAATCAAATTAAAATCACTGTACTACTACATCAAAATTACTCTCAAGAATTCAGCAGAAACAGCTGTCTACCTGAGGAATATGGCGTCTAGCCTTCACGGGCTTGGACGACTGAGCAGTGAGAAACTCTTGGGGAAAGAGTTCCTTCGGAGCAGGTGGCTTATTCCTGAAGGCCAGGATTCTCGTTCTGTTTATGTTCAAGGCTTCCTTCAACTTCTTCAGGTATGCTTCTCTAGATGGGGAGTTCAGAATCGGATTCTCCTTGCCCTTCCTCGCTTCCATCAGCATGTAATTTGCATAGTCGAAATCCATGGCAGATCTATTCGGTATGAACCTATCTAGCTGAAACAACAACCAGTGCAGATTCAGGAATCAATCACCCTATAATCCAATATACCCTAAATCACCCAGAAAAGGGAAAAAAGTACACAGCAGATTCAGAAAGTGACTTTCGCCAAAACCTTAGAACAGAATTCACCCTAAAACAGCAGAAAATACTCAGATTCAGCGAATCGAACACCCTCAGCAACCAACTTTCAGCAAAACCCTAAAACCCAATTCACCATATAACACCAGAAAATACACAGATTCATTATTCAAACACCCTCAATTCACCCTATAACACCAGAAAACACACAGACTCGCCAATCAAAACACCCTCAGCAACCGACTTTCAGCAAAACCCTAAAACCCAATTCACCATATAACACCAGAAAACACACAGATTAATCATTCAAACACCCTCAATTCACCCTATAACACCAGAAAACACACAGATTCTCCAATCAAACACCCTCAAACAAGGGACTTTCGCCGAAACCCTAACACCAAATTCATCCTAAATCAACCACTCATCAAACCCATTATCACAGAGACTCAAAATGCAAGATTCTTTGTCTCATGGAACCAAATCTTTTTCCCCAAAACCGTTAAACAATAACACAAACCAAAGTAAATCGAATCAGAATCAATCGAATCGATGGGGAAGAAACCGCATACATTTTCTTTAGTAATCTTCCTCGTGTTAACATGTTGCTGCAATCCTCTTCCTCTCGGATCCATAATCCTAGCGAATCAGACAAATACTCTGAAATCCACACAAGCAAAAAAAACACAACACAAATCAAAGAGAAAATACTCGGAATTGCAGAAACCAAATCAACGAGACGATGAATTGGATCCTGCAAAACAGAAACACAATCAAGCAAATAAGATCTATCTCGATCGAAATCAAAGCAAATGAGCAAGGAAAAGATGAAGAAAAATGCGATTGATCTAATGGATCGAGAGATTGGTGGATCGAGAGAATGATTGATCGAGGGATTGATTGATGGATGTGAGCAAATTGGGTATCTGAGCAGTGTTTGATCCTGGTGAATTTATATGGGTGTGCAGATTAGGGTTTGGGAGTCCAACGGGCATTTTTTTCGAGGAATGGAGCCGTTGTAATCTTGGACGGAATTGCCCTCGATCGGAATCTTTTTTCTTTTCTTTTTTGGGTAGAAAATCAAATCTCATGTGATGTGAGTGTCTCAACACAAAAGGCACGTGAGTTGTGATTTTATTACAGCTGTTTTTGAAAGTTAAATAATGTGAGGGATATCAGATTAGCTAAGTTGAACTAAATTTTAGACAAGTTTTAAGATGTGATGGAAAGATTAATCATTGTGTGAGGGATATGTGAGTGCCCCAACATGTGATGGGAAGATTATCACTATGTACAATTATAGATAGGGGAAGATTAGTCAATATGTGCTTTTGCATAATTTGTGATTCTAATATCATACTAATTGTATAAAAACAGTGTCCAATTTGTTTCAATTGTTGACAATCATCTTTAACGCTTATGTATTACTTCCGTCTAATTATAATTATATCTTTTTGTCAAAAATAAATATCTCATTTTATTTATAATATTTTTAAATTTAACATAATTTTTAAGATAAATATTTATATTGCCAATAATTGTTTTCACTCTCCCTTTTCCTCTATTATTACCTCTTGCCTCTTATCTCTTCCCCATGTTTACCTCTTATCTCTTCCCTATGTTTCATCCAGACACGCAATGATTTTTTGAAATTAACAATTTGAATTGCTTTTGATCAGAGGGAACGGAGGAGGGTAATTTTGTCAAACACGTTGCAAGATCAAGTCATTTTTTTTATTTGCGGATCAAGTCAATTTTCTGCGACGGAGCAAATATTACTGTTGTAACTTGACAGAATGGATTACCATCTTTATGCTTAATGCAATCAAATTTAAGAAGTCCTTGAGCAACGAAGCTATTTAACAGCTTGGTGCTTATCTCTGTTGTCACGAGCTAGGATGACAGCGAAAACACAATTAGTTACTTGTATAAATCACGACCACACGCCATCTCAAACAGCCCCCACGACTATGGAGTATAATGTATAGCCTGTCCGAGAGCTTAAAAACAGTAACAACGCACATAGCATGTATGCACAAACGACCACGAGTCAAATATCAACACAAAGAACGGATATCAGCAACCGGAAAGAAGCCGAGCATTCATTCCGTGGCATTGCACAATATCAATACAAGAGACATTATCAGATTCATAAGCTTAAACTGTCATTGTACGCTTACCATCAAGACGTACCTAATCGTATACATTTATGGAACTGCAATCGAATAAATGATATATGAGACACTGGATATGATCTTCTACAAAAATTTACAATCGTCTACAGTTAACAAATACAAGCCAGCATAAGTTGGCTTCTTCTTTCAGCCACCAGAACCAAATCTGCGACGATACTGAAAACGACACATTCTGCCCGTCCCATCCTATCGAAAGCATGTTACAATTGCTCTGTAGTGCAACACGACAATCCTCTGCTCTGGATCGGAATGAAGTATAAAACCTTGCATTTTTCCCATTTCTACCAGGAAAAAGAAGTAACAATGTTTGGTGGCCTGTTGGTATAATATTATTTTGCGAAAAAAAAAAAGAAGCAATGTGTAATATACAAGTACCTAAGAGGCAGTTCTCTCTTTATTGCTAACTGAGTGCCCATGAGCAGTAGATCCTGATGGCGGCCGACCAACTGCTTCGAGTAATCTACTGAATACAAGCTTAACAGGAATACAAGCTACTGTGGGAGGACCAGAAGCCAACGGTTTAATGACCCCGTCCATATAATGGTTGCCACGATCCATCTGATGGATACCCATAGAAGAAAGCGTCCTGGTTTTTCGGTTAGCAAACAGGCTCGCTTTCTTGTTCTGTTTCTTTGCCCTCTGTTGTGGAGGCTTCGGGACATGGGAAAGGGCTTTTTTCACAGAGCTCTTCTTCTTGGGGACATCAACTGGTTTCTTGAATTGTGATGTGCTATCTTGATCAATATAATGATTATCAGCTTCGTCACTGTCCAGCAGTGCCGACAAATGAGAACGAGGCACCTTCTTGTTTCTGTCATCATATACAAGAGTACCAGACGAAGCACCGAGGAGGATATCAGTTGCAGCATCCTCCAATGTCTCAATCTGAATAGGGTGTCCGATAATTGCCCGCCCATTCAACTTGCTCATTAAAGAAACCCATGGAACATGCTCCCCTCGAGTATGCTTTGCTTCAACCTTCACGTTGACATCTACCAAAGTATCATGCAAAGATCGGGCCATATACGAGGGATTAACATAATCAGCTCTTCCATCCAAGTACCCTTTAGAAGACCCATCTCCAACAGTTATCTCCTCCCAGTCACTCAACTGTCGCCTAGGAACACTTTGCCTTCGAGATGCAGCTTGCAAGTTCGACAAGTATCGTTCGTTGCCAAGCCGATCAAGGGACCTACTACCATTCTCGATCAGATCAACCTCATTATTGAAATCATCACTATCATGATAGTAACTCAAATCAGGTCCAAGCATCCTCCGATTCAGAGACCTCCGAATTCCTTCTGGATACATGCCGTGCATAGAACTGTCTATGGATCTTCTGGGTAACTGGCGGATATTTCGTTTCCCTTTGAGTTGCCACTTGTAGATTTCCATGGAAGGTGAAGCAGGATCATGAAAAAATTCATCGGGCACTGATGCATCACGTTCATCACTGCTGGTGCTTTCTTGTTGCCCTTGGAAAGCCAATCTATTTTGAGACAGCACCCGGGCACTTACACTAGCATCTAGACAAGAAAAACGGAAGATTTAGAAAAAAAATACCAATAAAAAATGTTCATGTATGACACCGTAGATCACACAATTAGTTATATTAACATCTAGAAGACACTATAAACCAAGGATAGATTTTACTAAAACCAGCTATTACAGATACGAAAAAGAAAAAGAACCGCAGTATAGCATATCACCATGATAAGGTAGATTTCTCAATAGGAAGAAATAGTTGAAAATAGTGCAACAGCATATACCCAAGCAAGGGATAAAAATGCAAGGCACCACACTTCAGTGATGAGCCAGTAAGCGTCACAGGCAACATGAAAGTTAGGGATCAAATTATAGGCGAGTACAGTTGGTAAGCAAGTAGAAGCATCAAAATTACCAGAGTATGTTGTCAGCTCTGAATTCATTTCTCGTCCTACAGAACCAGTCCCAGAAGAATCAGATTCAGTTTCTTCTGATGACCGAGAAGAAGGCTCTCCTGCAAAAGAATCAGAATGAGGATAAAATTAGTTTTCCAGGCTCAGAAACAGGCATCAGCTCCCATTAGTATTCATTAGGTGATTGAAACCTGCTGGCAGGTACAAAGACTTACTCCTAGTGATATGAAAGTCATGCCCAGTATGCTCTCCTCCTCTAAGAGAATAAATATCAGAGTCAGGCTGCAAAGAGTGATCATACTGCTCGCTACTTTCCAATACTTGAGCAAGACGGCGGCGTCTATCACGCCTTTTTGTTATGGGTTCTTCAAGGGAAGATTTTGGTGGCCTCTTCTTTTTGTTTATGGACCTCTGAGAGTCAACATCATCATACCTCCCGATGAATGGACTACCATCGGGGAAAGCAAGTGCAGATGGATCAACTGCAGCTTTATGGACTCCATTTGAAGCAAGGTATAAAGAATTCATCTGCTTGGAAGATGCTTTCCGGTGTCCGTAATCCATTAAAGCACTTTTTCGTGGGTTATTTTTCAAGCTGTCATATTCCAAGTTCAGATTCTCATCTCCCCTGTCAATTGATTCAGGAATGCTGCTATACTTGTTCTCTTTAGATGATTCAGATCTCCAGTTGCCTTCACGAAACTCATGATTCCTAAGACCTCCATGCCCATCAGCAAGAGTTCCTGAAGACATGGATAAGTTTTTTTTGTTCCAGAATCAGATGAGTTAGGATAACTAGAATTAGAAGCAGTACCTAAATTAACGTACTTCTGATCAACAAGTTGTTTCTCAAGTTCTAGAGCATGAAGAATCGCATCTTCCCTGCGCGCATATTTCTCTCTCTTTTTGATAGGTGCACCAAGAGATGCCTCTGCCTTCTCAATGCAATCATCAAAATCACCACATCTGAAGGCTTTTACCCGCTTGGATTTTTCCAAATTGTACCAATCCCTGAAAACAAACACCAGCATCATTTCAACAATGGAATTCAAAAGGAAGAAAAGCACTGAGCGAAAGAAACACATAAAACAGCAAGCAACTGCTCAAAAAAACAGATGTATTTAGTTGTTATTCATTCTCTGAAACAAGAGCACCAATTTAAAAAAATGACGAAGGAATCCAGCTGGTGCACAACAGATGGAGCGGCAGACAGGAAGTGTATGCACACCTTCAAAGAAAAAAAATAATTTGTGTTTCACAATTATGAAAAGAGAACGAAACCTATACAAGGAAATGGTGTGCTTGTGATAGTCGTAAAATGCAAAAGGATATTTATTTTCTATGTCCCACTAGAAAGCGCCTATGTTTGTTCCAAATTGAAATATAGGTGCTTTGTTGGATAAAATCTATCAGATGCTAATCAAACAAGGATAACAGTTTGATCTCTATGACAGCCATGCTAAAAACTAGCAATGCACATTATAGAGTAACTTAAACCTGCTATCCCTAGTAAATGAATTGTTTGAAAAAAGGAGAAGAAAGCACCCTTCATATCAAGAACCATAAGTCAAACTCGAACCCATCTCATATTTCAATACTTCTGAAGTATAAGGACCTTACGACAGAAAACACATGTCAGCACATAGGCAGCAGTCAAACTTCCAGGATAATGAAAGGCTTGATGAATGACCTCAGCCCGTAAGTATCTTTAATCGTATGGTAATTAAATAGTCGGATCAGTATCATGCCTTAGATTTATGCCTTTTTGGTGCATGAGTAACTTAACCAGGGAAAATTATATCAAGGTTCAAGCTTCAAAAGCTAAATGAGGGAAAACACATCCCTGGTCAAGAAAAAATACTCCACGTCCAACATCCATACTCCAAACATCAGTTATGAGGTGTAAAAGAGCTCAAACTTTGATGGACATCTTCCCAAAGTCAGACTCGGGGGCTAGATGGTCGCTCAAATAATTCAAGAGTCCTAAAGTGCATGTAGATCGCATGCAAGGATAGTCGGATACTAACAGTTCCTTTACTTAAGCTAACTCTTTCATAGCCTTAAAGAACCTATGTGGAAATAGATGGATCCTTGTGAAACACACAACACTTGTTTTCATCAACAAGCACAACCCGCCAATAAAACCAAATTCTTCATCACTCAGTTCAACCCAACCCCCGCTCCCCACCTCTCTTCTCAGAAACAAAAAACAAAAGAAGAGGAGGACCTAGTGAATGGCAAATCGAAAACTCTATATTCTTTGTTGCAGTGAACCATTAAGGTGAAGAAAGAGGATAAAAAGGCATCAACAAGAAACCTAATGAAAGGCAAAAAACTAAAATGTCAAATTTCAACCAAACAAAGCTGCAGCATTGTATGCAACACAAGAAGATCAGGTGGTTCTGAATCCTAATTTCCTACATCACATTTGACATATAATGCAAATTTTAGTAGTCAAAGGATAGATACGGCTTGGCCTCTGTCAGAATAGGTTTATATATGGCCACATTACGCTATCTCTGTGAAATGAGAAGTGGAAAAATGCAGCATAAGCGCTTACAAAACCAATGCATATGAGTTTCCAATATTCCAGAGATATGCAAAGGATTTGACTGAACCAAGATTATCCGACAGATGATGTCTGTAACAAATCACCATCGTAGAAACCAACCTTCGGTTCACACCTCGCAAAATGCTCCAAGGACATAAAAAATCCTAATTCAGTCTTGAAACATACTTTGGGTCAACAGATACACAATCACCCAAGCATTTTCATAACTTCCGCGGACAGAACTTTGTGGACCATCAAGAACACCTCAATCTCAGTCACATAAAACTTCCATGAACTAATCTAAACAGCAATTCATGAAATGGTGTGCCTCACTACATAACCATTCAACCAACGAAATTACCACTATGCTAAAACTAAAGGTCACCTCACAAAATTTCACCCCTTCCGAATAAGTGCTAAATAACATATCCAAACATACAATCACATATACTTCTAAATCTCCGATTACTCTTCACATCTATCACATCTATAAGATCAAAGCTACGTTCTCTGCACACAGAGAAAAACTACCAGCAGGACGAAAATGCTTTGATTGATACATTCATGAACTTACACACTAGCATCTTCCCTCCCAAGCAACTTGACCGGAGTCCCCGATCTCGGCGACATGACATGAGACGCCGACAACTCCTCCGATCCAAGTATCTTCCCTGGCCACCACGAGCCGTTCCGCCTCCTCACCCACACGATCGATCCAACCCCGCTGTACCCCGCCCCCGCCCCTCCACTGTCCGAGCTCCCCATCACCACTCTCAGCCACCGAAACTCACCTCGCCGGCGATCAAGCACTCGAAATCGATAATCAAATCAGAGCTCCGTTCTTTTCACTTCGATCGACGATTCGATTCCTCGATCGAGCGCCGGCGGAGAAGGGAGGGACGGGATCGAGGTCGGTGGAGGATTCAGCGGTTCCTGGATCCGATCTCAAGGAGATCTACGGTTCATTTCTCGTGGTTGAGGGTTGGTTTGAGGCGGCGACGGGGCGGTGATCGGAGAAGAGAGGCCGGCGGCGGAGAGGAGAGAGGACATGCGGTGATGAGTTCGTTCCTCGGAAACTGCGTATTGAGGACGGTGGAAGTGCTTGAGGTAGCCTGACGGCAGTAATTGTCTTTGTTTATTTTTTCTGTTTTTTAAGTTTTAACTGTCATGTACTCCTCTGCGATTTATGTGCGTAAAACTAAAGAGGGATATATATTATAATATAGATATGTGTAATAAAAAATAATTAATTAAAAATAAAATAATGAAAAAATAAATTTGTTAAGATTAAAACATATTAATATTGTAATCTTAAATTTTATTTTATGTTGTTTTAATCTCAATCGTTTATTTGCTATTAGACACACATATATCATGACATATTTTTTCAGTCATATTATCTCCGTCCAAAAAGAATTACAACGGATTGACCTGACACGATAATTTATGTTTGTGTTGTTTTTTTATTGTAAAAACTAATTTGTCATTTGATTTGCGTGAGTGAGACGAGTGAGGGAAAAAAGGAAAAAAACATAATAGAGTAGGTTGATGTGATAAAATAAATAGTACTTCCTCCATCCCATATTATATATCACATTTTATAACGTTTTTTTATTTAATATTAGGATTGATATTTTCTTAATAGAGTTTTTTTTCTTCAGAATTTTTTTTTTTTTAAAAAAAAAACAACATTGTGTGTTATTAGATCTTCACAGTCAAGAATCCAACTCTTCAATCTCATACTAATCCCCACCTCCACCCCAACCTCAATCAACTCTTCAATCTCATACTAATCCCCACCTCCACCCCAACCTCAATCATCAAACACCATCATTGGAATCTTGTAATGTTGTCAAAATTCTACAATATTGTCGGAATCTAAAATAGTATACTCAAACAAAAATCAAACACAATGTCTAAATAAAAAACTAAACAAAACGTTTGAATAAAATAAAAAAAACGTGTCTGAACAAAAATAAACCAGAATGATTGAACTAAAATCTTAACTAAAACAGAACGTTTGAAGTAAAACAAAACGTCTAAAATAGAGCAGATGTACAAAATCAAACAAAAAATTTTAACAAAAACAAAACAAAATGTCTGAATAAAATGAAACAGAACATCTGAACGAAATTAAATAAAGCATCTGAAAAAAATCAAATAAAACATCTCAAAAAAAAAACAACAGGGCTATTTCCAGAACTATCAGTATCATGTGAAAACTAATAGTCCAAAAATCAAACCACAAACTCACAATCTATGATTAAAAATGAAGAAACATAACTGCAAAGCTATTTACAAGCAAAGGGCAAAGGCACACAAAATGGGATCAACATCAAAAGTGCACACACATAACGAAAATCTATATCACACCAAAACACGGCAAATCTCAAAAATCCATTTTCACAACATGTGATATTAGAGTCTACCATAGGCACAACAAGCCGAGAGAATGAATTGATTCAGAACAGATCAACAGAAGCACACTTTTTTACATTCGAAAGTACCTTTGACACTTCAACAGCATGCTTCTTTCTCTGTAGAGCCACTTTCAAGGTTGATCACAACCTGTGATACTACTACAGTCTACCATAGGCACACTCCTCTACAACCACAAACACACTCAAAACCAGATCAGATCACATCAACATCAATCCCTCAATCGTCGGTCAACAAGCATATAACTGCATATGGTAATTGAGATGAAGCTGACGAACTTGGGATGAAGACAAACAGGACCGCGGACGTGAAGATTTTGCTAATCGGCTTGTGCATAGTTGAGCGTCTTAATCGTCCCAGTCGTGTGAAAAATCCGATGGGGGAGGATGATGATTGGCATCGGATAAGGGACGGAGGAGGAGCGGGGGCGGCGGAGAGGGATGAGACGGTGGTCGCGGTGTTAGAAAAATGTAGGAAAATTCGAAGAGTGCAGCGCGAACAACCATCACCGGACTTTGAGACGTTATCAATAAGGATTAATTCGTATGTTTTCCGAATATACACAGATCGTTTAGGATATGGATGGACAATCTTGAAGGATATAATTAAGTTTAGTGAAAATTGTAGGTAACAATCGTGAAGAAACCCTTCGGAATCTATTTTGTGAAAACGAGAGAAGGCGATATTAGTGTATTTCTTGATCAACGAAAGGGATTGATGATTATGATGTTTTTTTTTTTGAATCTGATTCGGAATATGTTACATACAAAAAATGATATTCCAATCTAAAGTAACACAACTTGAGGTGAAAAAACACATGATTTTTCGAGGAAAAAATCATTGTCAGGGTAGAAAAAGGGTTTCATGTTTGGGCGACACTTAAATAGAGGTCTAGACGGTTTTGACAAAAACTTGATTACCCTTTTTGCTTGACATGTATATTTTTTTTAAAGACACAAAACGCTCAGTATTTAATATTAAGTTTGTCCACACACAAAAATATACGCGTGTTTGGTGCTCTACGGGTCCAATTTGGCCATGCCCAAGCCTAAGCCTGATCCAAAGCGCACGTACATGTTTACAAAGCGCACATGTTTTTATCAATTAATTCATGAAGATACAGTGAAGAGGCTTTTATATGTATGTTTACTTCATTTTTCATATCATCAATATAGATAAAGATTTCCAAACAACTTTTATTTCATTTCTTTTCACCTATATAGTTTTTTACGTAAAACTGTTTTCATCATAAATTGTTGTTATATTTTATATAACGTTTTAATGTTCATATAATAATATTTAGGGAAATAATATCGAACAATGGGATGGGGAGAAAAAGGAGAGGAAGTGGGGAAGGAAGATGCCAACATTGAGAAGATTGTAGGTTTTTGTAATACTTTTTGGAGTGTATGTTTTTAATAATATTTTCTTAATTTTTATAGTTTTAGATAATATCTGTTAAAAAATTAAACTTTTGAGTTTTCATCAATCAATAAATAAAAGATTTAAATATAAAAAAGTAATTTAAATATTGAAATTTTTTGACTTTTGTTACAATAACTTCATGTCCTATTTTATATGGTAAGATTTTAAAATTATCAAGGTGAATGGTGGCCATCTAATGCTAATGCTCATTTTTCTCTAATTCATGTTATTAAAAAATTATGCAATAGATAAAGTCATTACAGAAACAAACTTGACTGTTGTTACAATAACCTCATGTCCTATTTTATATGGTAAGATTTTAAAATTATCAAGGTGAATGGTGGCCATCTAATGCTCATTTTTCTCTAATTCATGTTATTATTACGACAAGTTTTCATAAATAATGTTCATAGGATAACTTGACGAAAACGTTGGATTTTTAGTCACGAGGCTAGGAGACTGTGCCACCTATATTGGCACGTGCCGGTGGCGGACGTGAGATGTTGGTTGTGACAGTGGACCTTTAGTCATGTGAGTATGTTTAACTTCTTTTTGGGCCATTGCAGTAGGAAGTTGTATGGTCCATGGGCCTGTTTACTCCTTGATCAAGATTCGAAGCCCGGGCCTCAAATTATAAATTCAAGTTGTATGGCCGGGCCGGATATGCACCAGAGTTTTGAATTATCCATTCGTTTATGTTGTTTTGATATCAATCCGTTTTTCCTTTTCTTTTTTATCACTAGACACTTGCGGCATTTATGTCGTACTCTTATGCTCATTGGATATAGAGCAATCTCATCTTTATGATTTCATGTGTTTGTATGACTTTTATCATCTTCAATTCCTTTGAGTTGTACAAGGTTAGTTGAATATCGTCATCAATGAATTCGGAAAAGATGATATCAATTCTTCTGTGATCCCACGTACATGAAGGAACACAAAATACTAGACCATTCTTCAATAGTTTGAATTGTCCACAATCACCGTTCATGTCAAACACACATAGGATAAGATGATCTAACGATATTTCACTTGAGCCCATCATGTTTGAATCTCTTGATCTCGTGATTATTAAATAATCCCTTAAGAATATTACTCTTTTCATCCTAATTTAATTATAACATTACGTAATAATTTTATTATCTATTATTAATAAATGATATTATGAATTTTAGTTTCATAGTTAATAATTGAGACTATGTTTGATGTTACCAGGTGAATTTATAAAAAATATCGTTTGATCGTCTCGTGGTTCATTCATCACGTTATTAATTTTATAATTTATGTAATCATGATTAAATTAGGACGTAAAGCCGTAAAGAGTATAGCCGACTGAAATTACGAAAGGAATAAATAAATAAATAACTTTAGAAAAATTTCAAATTTGAATCCCCAACGGTTATCTCCACCTCGAAGCGACAACAAACCAGTGAAACCCTAACACACCCACTATAAATCCCCTCACTCCACTCCCCTTTTTCCCCTCTCCGCTCATTCAACTCATCTCCACTCTCAGATCTTCAACCGACAGAAACCACGAGCATTCGATTCGATGGATTTCCAGAGCATGACGAGGAGAGAGCTACAAGCTCTGTGCAAGAGGAACAAAATCCCTGCCAACATGACCAATCTCGCCATGGCCAACGCTCTCCAAGAACTTCCCATAGTATGTTTCCCCTCTTCCTTTGCCTCGATTCAATCTCGCTTCGGTTTCGATTCTGTTTGGATTGGTGGTTGATGTTAGGTTATGTTCCATAAGATCTGATTTCGTAGATTTTGTTGAAATTGATTCTGTTTGTGAGACCGGATCTGCTCCGTCTAGTTAATGATCCGATACTGAGTAAAGTATGTGTTCAATTGGACCTGTTTTCATTGGTTTAACCGTCCGATCTTTATTGGTGAAGTTGTTTCCATTTGATTCGGTCACTGAGGCCAATGCATCTGTTTTGACGGCCGATAACGATTTTAGGCTAAGGTCAATAAGATCTGATTATTTTGATTGGTTTCGATTCTGTTTTGGCTGTCGATGATGTTTGGTTAAGGTCGATAGGATCTGATTATGTTGAGTTAACGATCCGATCTTAGTCAGTGAAATTGATTTGGTTCGTGAGACCTGATCTCATTGATATGGTTAACGATCAGATATTAAGTTAATTATCAGTTTGATTCATTGTATTTGTGGCGATTTAAGAAAACCGGAAAATGAGTTCTTCTGATGCTGTTGATGATGTTAGATTAAGATCAATTTGACCTGATTTCGTTGATTTAACCATCCAATCTTAGTTGGTTGAAGTTGCTTCGGTTTGACTCTGTCGTTGAGACCAGATCTGATGCATCTGAAACATGATTTTTGAGGCCGATTCTTCTCTCTGTGATTGATGATGCTTCTGTGAATACATATCTACTATCATGATGCTAGGAGGTTTGCAATTCGATAGCTCTCGGGTTTCATTTTCATGTGAGGCTGAGGGTAAGTGTGGTAATCGAATGATATATATCTGTTGGAAATTTGGACATGTAGGTTGAAGGTCTCGAGGAGCTTTTTGAACAACGTGAGACTGGCTTGACCGAGTCACCGGAGAAGTCAGCAGTGACCACTCCAATAGTACTCCGGTCGTCCACTCGACAAAGGAATGCTACTGTTACTAAACAAGAGCCAGGTATCTCGAAACCGCCTTGCAGAGGATCAAGCAGGAGGAATGCAGGTGGAGAAACTGGTCAAGAGAAGAAGGATGTGTCGTCCAAAACTGGGGTGGTGGCTCCAGGTAGTGTTACCAAGGAGAAGGGAGTGGAAATGAGAGTGTATAGCTCACGTAGGTCGACAAGGTTGTTGGAGAGGAAGATGAAGGATTTGAGTTTGGATAAGAAGGCGGTGCTGCAGAGGGAATTCGAGGAGAATTTGGAGAATACTGAAACGCCTGGTATGTGTTTCGTGAATTGCTTTGCTTGAAAAAGACATTTCATTTCATAGACATTCTATCCATGCCGGTTATGTATGTAATGTGTAAATGGTACATGATGCTGTTGTTACTCCTTATCAGGTTGTGATTCAAAAGGAGAAATCGAGACTTCATTGGTATCCCAAGTTTCTAAAGAAGCATCATGTGGAAAGCTGGATAGCTTGGCGGAGCAGGATAAAGAACTTCAAGTCTATGCCCTGGAAAATGAGGTTGTTCGACAGGAGGTCAATAGTCGTAGCTTCGAAGTAGCTGATTCAAGTTTGGAAGATGTGCACAACATAGCAGATGGAAGAAATGATGATGGAACTGAGGATGCTAATAGAGAGATCATGTGCAAGTGTAAGCTGTTTGTCCATCCAGAAGAGGATGCACTGATGCTTTTTTCCAGTAAGTGTAGTGCAATGTACAGATCAATTTGCTTAGCTGGTGCATAACTTTGTTGGTGTTGCTTAGGCATATATCTTAGTAGTTAGTTGTTTTATGTGTTGTAGAGCTTGATGTGATGCTGAACTCGAAGGACGAGCAGGAGGAGGTTGTGAACGAAGGGAAAAGTGACTTGCATGTGGCATGTGGTGATGAAACTGAGGATGCTGATACTGAGAATGGTTGCAAGAGTGAGTTGTCTCCGCTCATGAATCATAACTTATGCTGAACTATCCAAAAAATTATTTTGCTGCTTACCTTCTCCACGTTTTGGTTAGCGGGAGACGAGTTGTTGCACGAGCTAAATGTATCACTTGATGTGATTCATGAAGCAATTACAGAAGAAAAGGAAAGTATTTGCGAGGTCGCGATCACATGCGATAAATTTGGTGGAGAAAATCACAAGGGTAAATTTCTACTGTTGTTCTTTTCCCTTCTCCTCCTGATACTGGCAGAGCTAATGCAAATTGCATATTATTTGGTGTATCCTTGCAATAATGCGTTTTCAACATTTGTGCAGGAACTGCTGACGCTATAGAAGATGGTATTTATTCTGAGAAGCTGGAAGATGACGGTATTAAAGGTAACGAAGATGCAGTGCCTATGAAAGATCAAAAGGATGCCACTGTGACAGTTATAACAGCCGCGTATGAACATATTCAGCCTACTGGAGTTCAGAAGAACGACACTGCAGAAGAAGATTCTAGTTCTGATGTCACTGAAGATTTCGGCATCGGAGCTTCTGTTGATCATGATATTATGAAGGCTGTGGAAGAGGTTGGAAATGGTCTCAAAGCTATCAAGGTTGAGTATTCTACTTCTGTCGTGACAGAAGAGATTGGCGGCGATGAGGAAGAGGTTGAAAGTGCTCTCAAAGCTAATGCACTTGAAGCCCCACGAGAGCATGAATCTATTTGCGGCGATAAAGAAGACAGTGCTTCTCAAGATGCTGATATATCCACTGAAGCTTCAATTGAGGCTCCAACGGAGAATGCTTGCCTTGTCACTGGAAAAGTCAATGCTGATATATCCAGTGAGAAAAGTGGAAATGGAACTCCTCTTGCCCAGGCAGAAAAGCTGGCGACTAAGATATCTGAGCCCGAGGCATGTTCATCGCCTTCCATAGAAACAACTCCGGTCATGAATGTGAATTCAGATAACCTTCAAGCGGACCTGGACAGCATAGTTCAGGATACAGTTTCACCATGTACTAGTAAGAAATCTGCTCCAGCTCGAAAGTCGATGACTCACATCTTGAATGACAACAAAGAGAACGTGTTTGTTGTCATTCATGACCCATTGCCTGCAGCGACGAAAATTGCCACTACAGAAAGTGGAACTCCAATTGATACCTTGAGCGTGCGGCGGCTCAAGAAAGAGGTGAAGAAGAAACTGGTAAGTCTTAACTGTAGGTTTACTACGAAGTCACATTTGTCGTAGTTATTACAATTATCAAGACTTACATCCCTTTCCAATTCTTACAACCACTGACAATGTTTTTCATCTGAGGAAAAAATGAATGTTGCAGGAGAAGGAGAAAAAGAAGTCTGTGCTGAAGTCAGTTTCTGTTAACTGTTTAATACCAGAGGAACTCAAAAAGGAGAACTGAGCACCTAAGCTGTCGAAATCCATTTTGCCCTTTTGTCCTGCTGGGATCGAGGCACACACGCGAGTATCTCGAAGAGGGGGGGATTCAAACTTTGATTGAATCTGACACTTGTGCTCTCGCTTATTTGACGTGAACGGCTGTTTTTAGGGCCTATGAAAGCTATAGCTTTGCGAGATCCACTTGAATATCTATCCATTTCTTCTAGTCTTTTCCTTCTATTGTCATGGATTAACATTTTGATCAAATGAAGAACATGATGAATGCGGGCCTCCTCTTCAGTCTTTTACCATATGCGTCTGTCTTTTCCTCTCTTTTTTCCTTTATTTCGGAAGTGCTCATAACTGTCTTCAGATTTCTGGAAAAGAAGTGGACAACTGAGTTTACGAAACAAAAACGACAGTAAATGCTCAAATGAATCCAAAGTTGAAAGTACTAGCCGCTTTTTTCCCCGAAAGAAAAGAATAGAAGGGGTTAGGACAGAACACTGGGGACCAACACTCATTAGTTAGATATCGAAATTTGGAACCTTTTAGGGTCAGCAGTGTATATACGTGCAAGAATCACATACGTATGTTTCGGATACATGCAAAATCTATACATAAACTATAGAGTCCAGCCCTTTTCGGAGGCAGGCATACTTCGCAATTGTAGGTTCTCAAGATTGCTTCAGCCCCGCAACCACAGAGAACAACTCTGATGACCTGTCTGCAGGTCTCATTACATTGCAGCTTCACTGAACCTCTGTTAGAATCAGAGGTATATGGCTTCTACCCTGCTCATAATCATGCAGCTCCGTTTACCTTATCGCATATGAGGCAGGCATACTTCGCAATTGTAGGTTCTCGAGATTGCTTCAGCCGCGCAACCACAGGGAACAACTCTGACGACCGGAGGAACTGTCTGCAGGGCATGTGAATACACATCTTACCCAAAGCAAAGAGAACTATTTTCAAAGGCGATTCGTTTACAGCTTCTTTCTTTGGTGGGTTCAATGCTACTCCAGAGCATTCAGACACAACGTTCAGTAACGCCTGCAAAGATAATCATCAGATTCAGTTCACCAAAACCTTTAAAGCAATGTACTCTTTCTTATTTCAAAGTCTACCGGGGAGATTTGCTCTGAATCCGTATTGTATCCAACTAAAGAGGTTAAAAAAAAAAAATGAGGGGTCTGGACAACATTTTTGTTCCCTTGGACACAGAAGGCATTAACTGATAAAAAAGAAAAAGAAAAAGAACACAAACCTGCAAAGCGCCTTTAGCCACCATATCTTCACACAGCCTGCTAGAGTTGCGAACAAGATTACTCAATGCCCCAGCAGCATTAGCTTTTGTCTTATCCTCCTGAGGTGAAAGTAGCACATTCACCAGTTGAGGGATAGCTCTTTTGAGTTCATCATGCAACACATCGCTATGGTATGCGGCATTCCCGATCTGCAGTTAGGGGTTCCGGGGGACCCTGATTAGTGTCATCCCTTCAACTTGTGATTAACTATTTACAACACAACTCCAAATGCATGAACTAGAGCAGGAAAATATTTCACTAGCACAAAAATGGCATGTCTCACTGAAAAACATGCAAATTTCCTTGTGCGCTTGTCGGGATCAGCACACCGATCAATGAGCAGAGCGATTACACCCTGTGAAGCCTGCACAAACAATTGAGTTTCAGCATAAGAGAACTGCTGGGAAATAGGCAACTATATGTTGACTAGACTGAATTACTGACCAGTATCTCGTAGAAGTAGGAGTTGTGGCGACACATGTTGCCTATGGCACTGCAAGCCTTTGCACGTACATTGGGATCTTTATGTACGAGGAACCCCTTCAAGTATGGTACTACATTTGCCTTGTTAATCTCCTCGTAGAAAACCTGCCAACATTCAAGCGTAAATGTAAATCACAAAGTACTTCATCAAAATCGTTTTCAGGGGTGGTGATATTCCAAACAGAGAATAAAATCCTATCAGAATAGTTCTCTATCATACTTTGTGTAAAGGCTGAATGCCAATCATCATTACCACTTAGTACTCTCACCTATTTCAGCACCTTAACTAGTTTATTCGGGACAAGTCACTCCTAGGATATTATGTTAACTTTACATAGTAGAACTGTAGAAGGCCTCGGACTCAGAAAGCTATATGTAGGGAATGACAATAAAAAAAAATTCCAATAAAAAATCATAAATCATAAAGGGAGCTCAGTGTTAAAAGAATTGATCAAGGATGGAATGCCTACATTTTTCAAGAGTTGGAGAGATCAGTGGATTAACGAGTGCTTTGAATTAATAATGTAGGGCAAATTAAGTGTAAACCCAAGCAGATAACGAGGACTATCTGTTATCCATGAGGCTCTGATTCTCTCAAGACAACTTACCGCATCCATGCGAGCAAGATCAGAAACAATCACAAGGACATCAAGGACAATCTCTGTCGGGCTGGAACCATCAAGGAATCTTCTCACTCTGGTCGGATCCAACAATCCGTTGTGCAGAAGTTGTACAGCTAGTGGCTTATGATTAGTCAATTTTGCAAGGAATGCGACAGGCCGTCCAGCATCTTTTAGCTCCAGAATGTCCGAGCATTGCAAAATCACCACAGGAACACCGACCTGTGTTCTCAAACACAGCAGGCAGGGATCAAGGGAAAGCGAGAAATTATTATGCAGCAGAAATATGTATATAATTTCAGAATGATGAAATGTTGATGAGCATGCAAGAGTTCAACTGGTATTGGCGAGAAAAGCAAATTGCTGTAAATGACACTGTTTTTTCACCCCAATGCACACAAAATCTTGGTTTGTGCCTTTTCCATGAAGATGCACTGAAACATCATGCGCGAAGAGCCCTACTTAGAAGTGATTCGAGTCAAACCTCAAGGAGGATTTTGATATACTTTCCCATGTTTTCTTCTATTGCTTTGATGGTGCCCATATCATCTTTGCATACTCCTCGACCAGGAGAACCATTGAGAAGTGCCCCACCACTTACAGACGCATTAGCAGAGGGCAAACCAGGGAGATTTTGTGCCGCAACAAAGGGGAATGCTAAGAGATCAATAACTGCATTGATTAAACCCCTGGTTCCGTTCTTTCCTCCTCCAGGCCCTAACCATCTTTTAGCAAACTTCATATGCGCCTCAGACACCATATCACATATGATATTAACATGTTCACTTTGTACCATTATCTGCCGCAAAGTTGAAGCACTACCAGATAGGCAGTGAATCATTGCGGACAAAGCCCATATAACTCCAACAGGAGACAATCCAATATGAGGATCATTTCCATCTGCTCCATGCAGAGAAGCATCAGTATGATTGTTGGCTAACAGGTCAATAAGAAGCTGTGGTATGCCACTGGCACAAGCCTGCTGAACAGCTAATGGCCCTCCACATCTTAGCCGTAACTCCAGCAACCCAATGAATCCATCTTTCAACCCATACCAGTATGAGAGCATCCAATTTCTTCCCAGGGAGCCCCTTTCCTGCTCATCTCTAGGTGTCGATTGGAGATGGTCAAAAAGCGTAGCCGTTCGAGGAGTCAAAGGCATTGCGATGTCAAGGATGGATGATTCAGCATGGGCTTTACCTTCAACAGAAAGAATCGAAGCAAAGGCCAGCATGGCTGATGAACAATGTGATTGAAATAAGGATTTCGTTCCATCATCAACAGAGAAATAATAAGCAAGTGTGGAAAGTCTTGACTGTTGCGATTTTCCAGAAGTTGTCAGAATGCAAGCTGCTGACGTCCTGCCACCAGATTTCAAAGACTGCGCTATTGTTGCAAGGAGAAGGCATGATTCTGAAATTAGTGATTGTTGTTGTGTTATTTTGTGCCTAGAGTTGTCTTTACAAGTCTGAACATCCCCATTCAAAGACGAACACGATGATAGTATGGAGAAAATCTCCGAGACAAAAGTACTTTCCCCTCCACCACTGACTACAGTTTTGACAGGCACGGAGCTGGGAATACCACACAGTACATTTGACATGATTCCATCACAGATACAGCACCTTAGAAGTATCTGAAGGAAGAAAACAAGTCAAACAAGGATAGACTGATAATAATAACAGTGAGGCAAACTGAGTTGTAAGTATTGCACATTGTGGTTACATTGAACAAAAAGAGTAATGTTGCATATTTCTTGTTTTTCACGTTGGTAAAGGTCAGTAAAATCTTTTATTTTCCCTCATTCACCCGCCTTTCTTGGAGCAGGCTGCGAGAGATGTTTTTAAACATGTGCATCTGTAAACATGTGCTTCATTCTTTAATTGTTGGAGAAGACTATATAGTTACATTATGCATCTGTAGAAGGGACTCAACATGCCAGAGAAATCAAATGAGGTAGCATGAAAATGTAAATAAAACAACTGAAGCTTATAGAATGCTATCTGGAAAATTGTGGCAGCAGAATTCTAACAATCAGAAACGTTCATAGAGGTCAATGATTCGGACCAAATTGTAAAACAGAGTTAACCAAACAAATAAGAAACATAAGTATTGTAAGATATAACGGACCTGGAATACAGCAGAAACAATCGTCCCCACGTGTTGGCGGACACAATAATATACAGAAACTTGCACGGGCTTGGATGTCAGAAAGGCTCTTGTTATTGAGTAAATAACCTTATGAGATTCAGGCCCGATTATTGAAGTTCCATCATGAGCCTTGATGTCAAGACAAGCCAGTGAACGTGAGTGGAAAGAGTCGAGTGGAAAGGTATAATCATATTCTTTCAATGCACAGCTTTCAAGTGCGCCAATCAGCAACCAGATAGCTCTGCATGATTCGGAAGCAGCGGACAGGAAATCAAGAGAACCTGATATGAGGCTTGTTCCAGATATTGATAAACTCAAGCAGAGCTTATCCACTAGACCAGTTGATTTAGCATGGTCAAGCACCTGCTTCAGTGCATCATTCATTGCGGAAGTGGGAGGAGCCCGAAGAACCTGACTTAGCATGATTGATATGCATGCTGTGGACTCATAAAGAATGTTTCCAGTTGTATCCTTGAAACCTTCAACGATCTATGACACAAGCAACAGGAAATTTTTACTTTTGAGTCTAAATAGATGTCACGAAAAGCTGAAAGCAGGTACTAGAATTCAGATTTATGTTCTTGAGTCTGGAACAAAAAATGTTAAATGTCTATAATCATCTTCAAGAGAGTAATGATGCATTTTGTTGGAAAATTAAACTCAAAAGTGATTGGTTGAAACCAGAGATCCATTTAGGCGACTTAACAACAATAAATTTTCTAGCTGCTGAGGTTTCAACGATTGGTTGAGGAGATGGAGCGAAGATAGCAAAAATGAGGAAGAAACTAATCCTTACACTGAAAGGGTGAAAATCATTCAAACCATCAACAAATTAGATGGCGTGAAGATGTCACAAATGGACTAATACAAGAATAAAAAAACCACCAAAATGGCCAAAGGAAGCTTACCTGCAAAAATATTTCTACTAGTGCAACCCACAGGGTGAAGTTTGAAATTGGATTGCGGCTTTCATTATCATCCACTAGCCGCTTTATGACGAATAGGCTCTAAAAGTGCAAATACAGTCAGCATTTTTTAGAATCAATGACAAATTTGATCGAAAAAAATCCCGTCCCACACTTCTTTCAAGCTGCTATAGGAAGCTTTCCACAAAGAGAGAACATACCTGTACAATCATTTCACTATAATTAAGTGATTTCTTGCTCACGATCGAAGCAGTAAATGCAAGAAGTTCAAACGTTATTTCATCAGCATCACAGTATTGTATAGCACGAGCAGCAACTAAGTTTGAGAGAATTCTTAACGATTGTTTCAGACAATGGACATCTTGATCCCTGTGGAAGTTTGAAAAAGGAAATTTAGTAAGATGGTGGTACCTTATATGGTTCTCTTGGAATAATAGAATTACTATAACTAGACCTACACCGGTGATAACCCTTACAACTCGGATAGCATAGATGTGTTTTGAGTTTACTTGTCATCATAGACTTTCATCTTATTCCTATGCTTTAAAATATGATTTTGATGTTGAAGTAAATTGATGATGTTTGTTAATGATTTGGCTCAAACCCTTCATATACTTAATAATAATGATACTTTTAATAATCATATATAAACCATTAAAAAGTTGATATGTTTAAACCAATAGGATGTTGACATGTGCATATCAATTAACCAATAAGAAAGTGACATGTGAAGAACTAACCAAATTTTTTTTTCTACATTTGTATTACTACCTTCGTCCCAATTTAATTGCAATGGTTTTGACCCGACACGGGATTTTACACGTGTATTTAATTTGTATGAAATTTGATGAAGAAAAAATATCTTTTTAGAAGTAGTGGGGTGTAGGTGAGGTTTATGAGAGAATGAGATAAGAAAAGAAAAGAGCTGGTGGGATAGTCTGATTATATTAATATAAATTCATTGTCAAATAAGGAAAGAGTAGAAGTGTTATATTTATATTAAGACTAACAAAAAAGAAAAGTATTGCAATTAAATTGGGACGAAGGGGGTGTATATTTATAACGATGTAATAACACATTGCTACTGCCTGATGCCAACAAAAACTAAGAGAATTTCTTTCATTTAAACTTTTTCTAAAGAGTCTACAACGTGTTGCAAAAAGCCCAAATGTTACTAGAGGAATTTCATGCAAAAACTCATGAAAACAACCTGAAAGCAACCTGACTCCGAAAAAGAATGATTGGACTTAGGAGCAGTATTAGCTACTTCAAATTTCCTTCTCATTTCTTTCGACTCCAGAAATATATAAATATTACCTCAGTGTAATTTCCAAATTCTTACACCAAGTTTTAACTGGTAGAAGAACAAGTGCCAATGCCCCTTTATCTTGTCCAAGAACTTTTGCACCATTTGCAGTCCGGGATGAAGTTTCTAACTTGTCCAATCCATGATATTCTGAATAAAGATAAGCAAGAATATTAAACGAGAAATTCTTCATAAGATAGTAATCCTTACCACGAAGAAGTAATATATTTCATGAGAATTTCTTATATGTTAAATGACCAGCAACCTGGCTCCAAGGATAATCTCCTAAACAGAATTTTGTTGGCTATTGCGGTATTGCCTAGAGGAGCCATTGATAATTTCAACATATAAGAATTCCCTCACATCAGATACTTGTCTTTCCAATTTTGATTTTCGTTTTCCCCAAAACTAAGCATTTACATCCCTGCATCACCACAAATGCTACAGAATTTTGCCTTATCTGGCAACATATTATGGTATGGAGTTCAAATTATCTTGTGCTTCGACTAATTGGGACGTTTCACTTGAATTAAAGGGGTCATTGTCAGAGTGATCCTCAAAGCTCTAAACCACGAATTTTGTCATCAATCCATTATTACAAGGACTTCCAAAACAATTAGCTAACATGCACACCCGCATGTCATTGTCCATGAAGGCAAATATTCTGAGCAATAAAGAGAGCAGCTATATGAAGTCCAGCATACCTGACTGGTTCATACCATCAGGAGCTGCAAATCCTGGAAACTCATCAAGTGGAGAACTATTTTTCTCATCTGACTGAGGAATCTGCAGATGAACATTCTCTTTACATCCATATGAACTTTCACCATCAGAAGAATCCAGGGGAAAGACCTTGCCTGTGGATTAAGCAATCATGTTATGGAAAGTTTCATCAGTGATAAACTATAGAAGCATGACGCCATACTTTCAGGACCAGTAGGGCGGACAGGTTTAGGTATTTTAGCAGCTTCATGTGTATTAGCCACTCTACTTGCTGCTGAGTAATTAGAAGCCTGCAACTCCTGGAAGATGTAAAACAAAGATATGTCTGAGAATAGTTCTCCAGGAGAAGAAACACTGGGAGAAAGATGAGCTCACAGTACCTCTGCTTCAGCTGAAGCTTCCAAAACAAACGGATGATGAAGAAGTCCAGGCCAAGATAATCTTTTCTCTGGGTCCTGCGCTAGTAGAATATGGCATATTCACAACCATAAACTCACTAAGCATACTTGTAAATAATAGAAATCGGCAAGTGCCAGACAACTTCTCTACAACCTTATTCAGCAATCCTTTCAGGAAGCTCCTGAATTCTGGACTCATGTTTGCTGGATATTTAACAGGATCCTGTTTGATGGACAAGGTTAGTTATTCCTTACATGTTACTCCAGCCGCAGAAATGTATCCAATATATCAAAGTAGTACCTTGATGATATGACGGATTAGTGCATACACCGAATTTGTATAAAATGGAGGCTGACCCACAAAAAGTTCATATCTTTTTTGTTGACAAGAAAGGTAAAACAAGTAGATTAACAAGGGAGTAATAAGTAGATTCTATGACATGGCAATATCAGGAAAATACAGCTAAATAGCTATGGAAGTAAACAATCAAGATATTCCTAGTCAATCATCACTGTCATCCTTTTAGATTCCACAAGAGATGGCTTTGACACCTTAACATGATCAGCATGTTTAATGTCTCAATTCGCACAATATCCTTGTTGCACTGATGTTCCAAGTCTGTCTCCTCCGTCATTGTTTTGTCTCATTACTTTCTATTTCATTAAAAGATGAAATCTCTAGGATGGAAAAAAGAGATGACTTTATCTTGTCCATAATAGTGCAAAACATGACCTCAGCTTAAAAAACCTAAAGTAGTCAATTCATGAATATATGCAAAATAACGGAAGTTAACAAGTGGATTAAGCTTTGTCACTATGAGAACCTAACACCAGTTTTGTTTGGTAATATATTGGGAGCAGGACATACTTAGAAAGGGTCATGACTTATACCATAGTGAAATCGACTAATACTAGGAGATCATGGAGGTAACTACATACAAAATAACTCCAAGAGACCATAAGTCAACAGTGTGGTTGTAAGGTTGTTCTCGTACGAGCTCCGGAGCCATATATAGTGGTGTACCTGAGAGAATTTTCTTTTGGAAAGTTAGACCATCAAACATGTAGATTAGTAGTTGACGTTTGTGTAGTAGAAACTCTTTCAAGCATTTGGGTGAAATATAAAACAAAATGAAAAAAGTACTTCAAAGCATGTCTATTCAAGCCTGACCTTTAATTGACCTCAAGACAACCGTGTTCGTGGACATGGCACGTGCGAAACCAAAATCACAAAGCTGTTGCAAAAGAAAAGAGAGTAATTGAGTAAGATAAAATGTCATATTGTCATGTGAATTCTAGAGGGATATGCACACAATCAACTATACCACAACAAATCCAGGCAATAAACCCACAGAAGATTGAATTAGGCCCATAGAATAATGAATTAGTAAGATACAATTTCTATATGAATGGAAGATACATGAAATGGATGAACAACAAACTAAGGAATGCCACTTAACCTTAATTATGGAACCCGAACCAATGAGGATATTCTGGGGCTTCATGTCTCGATGAATAATGCGGTTAGAATGCAAGTAATGCAAGGCCTTGACCTGCATTTATTTTAGGGGAAAAGAATAACAAGTTACTGGATTTCTTTTCAGCACATCTGATTTAGTAGGAATGTAATGATAGGAGGACAGGGAAGGACAGGAAACACAAGAATGAATCGAGACGACAACATGCACGGGAATGAGAAAAATAGCACTATATAGTTAAAGGTCTGACTACTAGTAAGCCAAAATTCAATATGTTATGATGAGGTTAAGAATTTCATATTGGCTTTAACGTTGATATCTTGACATTATCAATACTCAGAAAGAAGATAAAATAAATTAGACACATAGGACCAAAAAATAGTACCAACTGCTTTGCTATTGCTTGAACTTGTTCTTCAGGAAGGCACTTATCGTCCTCCAAAATCTCGAAGAGTTCACCCTACATAAAGGATGTCAGAAGGGTTCCACAAGGCAGTTATCAAGTATGCGTCCAAAACTTTCACACGTATGGAAAAATAGTGAAAAAAAAAAAGAAGAAGAGGGTGGAATGGTAAAACTTACCTGTGCAAACTCAGTTACAACACAAAACTCTTGCGGGTTCTCAAAGGAATCGAGCATTTCAATTATGTTCTCATGTTTCAGCTTCCGCAATATCTACGACCAAGACAAAATCACATCCAATTCAACCTCAAATCTCGATACCAATACCAGACACTAAACAACAACACAAATACAAATCACAACACATAACCGAGTATCGAAACAATCACCTCGATCTCCTGCCTAAGGTTCTGCAAATCCTTTTCGCTCTTCCCATGCTTCATTATAAACTTCATAGCAACAGTCTGCAAGCCCCCCAAAATTACAAACATTATAACTAGAGCTCCGAAATCAATTAAACCACAACCAATTCAGAATATCTATCTCATCGGGATTCGACATCTACCTGTCCGGTATACTTCAGTCTCCCCTTATACACCTTTCCGAACGAACCCTCGCCGACGAGATCAATCACATGATAATTCTCCACTCCCATTGCAACCACTCCTTTCTTTTTCACTTCAGCTACACAAAATCACATCAGAAACTCGGATTCGGTGACCGAATCTGTCGACTAAGTAAACCCTAGGAACTGAGGACAAGTAAATGGATTGAGGATTTGGAGCTAATGACAAAATTGTGTGAATGGAGATTTTGGAAGATGCTGTGGTTAGCAAAATGAGTGGGTTGTGAGAGTGGATGAAGTGGAAAATGGAGTGCAGCGAATGGGAGAGTGTTGACTCTGAGTCTAGAGGGCTGATGAGGGTTTGTGCTGTGCTGTGGTCTTTTCGACTTTCCCGCTCATGTCTCGTCCTTCGATTTTCGTTTGTGGTTTTTTGAAATGTAACGGCGAATATTACGTAAATCCATCATTTTGCCGTTGGAAAGTCGTAAGATGTGATGGCAGACGTTTGTAAATAGGTCGATCATTTCCTCTTTTTTTTTCTTAGGAGGTTGATCAAAACTTTATATGGGAAGATGAGTGTGGGTTGATGCAATGTTTCGTGTGAAAATAACAACCGAGATTAATAATGAATTATTAAGATAATAAAAAAAGTAATTAGATTCGTGTAGATAAGACGGATCCTTGACTAATTCTATTTCTCATAAAGAATCCGTGAAGGTCTTGAATTCCCCGCAAGGTTATATTAATAAAATTAGTACCTTGTGTTGAATGTAGGGGATTACTTACTCTCACATCTCGAAATGAATTCAATGGCTTCTTTCAAAAACATATTGATATACGAGTGGAGTGATAATTTATCTGAAACAACATTAAAATTCAACTACATTATATGACTAGATTCTTATTTAATTCTCTCATCACACAAAATTAGCTAAAGTTTAACTTTCATTGATCAACATTCGAGGATTTCCTAAGATTCAAAAACATTAAAACATCGATGATCACCGTCAACGTAAGAGCAAGTCCAATCTATGACAAAAAAATTTGACATCAATTATATAACCATCGTTTCAATATTTGATTCTATTATAGATTCAAAAAGTTCTATTTATAATCAAATCTCTTACGATCACAATATTTTTAATTTAAAGATTAGGATTTAACAAATCATATATTAAATTAGTATAAATTATTTAGAAATTGTTTTTTACTTCCGAAGTTATAAAAAGATGATACACATCTTTTTTATTTATTAATTATTTTTTCTTTTCAAAAAATAAAACCCTTATTTCCTGTCAATGAAACCAAATAATTTCCTTTTCGATTTCGACCACCCCCAAAACACCAATAATTCAAAATCCCTAAATTTTGCAATATTTGTTAGCCTGTGCCCAAATAATCTCATAACATTGCCGCCGCCCTATCACCACCACCGCCCTCTTCGAAGCCGCCTAGCATCGCCCTCTCCGTCGGACATCACCGCTGGGTTGCAAATTGGGGATAGGGTTTTGTTGTTGGCTGACGGGTAACTGTTGGATTGAGAAGAGGGGAATTAGTGAAATGGGTTGATGAGATTAGATTGTGTTTTGTTTCCAGGTTGATGGATTGATGGGAAATGGATTGATGAAATTGGTTGAGGAAATTAGGGTTGGATGTTCTTCCCCAATTCGTTGGTTTGTGATGAAACTGTAGGGATTTTCACGTTCTTTTTGTTCGATTTGATTAAATTGTTCGATGTTCATGTACGTTTTGTTAGAGGAAATCGGAATTGATCACTGTTTTCGATATTCGGTTGATTAGATTGTTTGATTTTTGGACAGTGCGTGTTATTTTTGGGACACAGTTTTATCATATTTTTAGTAGATATTAGAGTGTTGGTTATTAAACGCCGTATAGAACAGCACGCATTGTAGGTGGGGCACTGTTTTGCTCGAATAGTGTATTGGTGCACTTCTTTGTTCCGACGACCAGCGATTGATGGGCATTGTTTGTTATGAGGACGAAAATGATAACGGACGATTATGACGGTTGGTGAAGACGGTAAACTGATTATGACAGTTAGTGAAGACGGTAAACTGTTTGTTCTGAGGACGGATAATGGACGATTATAACGGTTGGTGAAGACAGTTAGGATTATGGTTTAGATGATGATGATGGTAATTTATTTTTGTTTATGGATATAATTTTTTGTGAGATTATTTTTATTATTTTATTTTTTAAAGGTTCAATATTATTAAATAGATTATAGATTTTTTTAACGCAAAAAAAAAAAGAAGAAAAAAAGGACATAACAACATCTTGGGTTGTTTGATTTCTATAGCCAAGGATCGTTTTCCATAGTAATTTCAATCATCAAATTAGAAACCAAAATTTAGAGAGAGATTGAATGCCAACGAGGTGAAGGACTGTTGGAAGAGGGTAGTCTAACAAAGAAGGGATGGTTTGCCCTTGCCAGTTTTGTAACTTACATCTTGTGCATTTTCGTACACAATGTCACAACCGACGTTAACTTTGATGTATTTACTGATGTAAAAATGAACATGATAGCACCAATAACATAAAGAAGTTTATCCTGTTGAGTTTATGATGCTTTCCAATAGAACAGTCCCACGCAAAAAAAAAAAAAAAAAAAAACCATTAGTAAATCAAAACCAAAAGCGCCCCACAGATAGAACACGGAGCTCAACCACCTTTTACTAACTGCTTTATCGAATAGCAGTCTCATGGCTGAAGATGTTCAACAATATAACATGAACACTTCACAACGACATCAGAGAGTCATCATTCGGCTAGCTACGGCATAGTGGAAGAGAATACATCAGTAGAAGTGCTACAATTGCCTATGTTACTGTTTTCTTGGTCGCCGGAATCCTCACCTTTGTCAACGTTGAATACATCAGTACCAGGTTTTTCCTGCTCGAATTCCAACCCGGATACATCACCCTGGTACCCCGAGTCATCAACCAAAGATTTCATGTAAGAGCAAGGTGCATGCTCATCTGCTTGATCTACAATCTGCATTGTTTCGTGGCTGGAGGCAAATGGCGAATCAGAAGCTGATTGGCCCAGAGGATGTGCTCTCATCTGCACAGAGCGCAATAGTGCAGCTCTCCTCAGGTCAGCAGAGTGGCATATATCACTGGGAGAGGACGGAAACCTGCCTTCAGTGTCTGAGCCCCTTTGACGAGGCTGTGATGAAGGGAATGGAAGTATAGCGCTGGTGCTGCTAGAAGGTTGTGAAGTCCTTGGAGGACTAGAAGAGAATGAACCAAGTAATTTATATCTATGAGGAGAGACCGGGCTAGTACTCAAACTCTCCGGCTGTGGCGTCGTACCAGGTTCGTAGTAGCGTGTGTCGTCCAAGTCCTCTGACATTGGTGAATATGGCATTTCATCCCTGCAGCAACAAATGTGCAGATTTAAGGGAGGCAAGACAAAGGGGAAAGTTAAAACCAAAATTGTCTCCACAGGCAATACAAATGCAGTCCTAGGAAATCTTGACAGCTATATCAATCAAAGGGATGGAAAATCAATTTCAAGAGATGAAATTGAACGCCTGAGGAATGCATTCAAAATCATCCAACTTATCCACATAAACAAACCAGAAGAGAAACAACAAGCAAAATGCTACTCAGTTGGTTGACAATTCCGCTGGGCAAAACAAGACATGGCAGCAACCTCCAACAACGTCTGCCACCATCTAGTATTTCCCAAAAGTTCCGGCTTTGATCTATGCGTCGAATCTCAATCATCAAGTCTACAACTATAGAAAGAAATCACAACATGGAAGCATGGAACACATCAACCGGCACAAATTAGGTCATGGAAAACTACCGCATTGCGATACCAACCAATCAAAAGTGGTAAATCTATCAACTTACTAAACAAAGTCCCAAAACATACCCAAATCCATCACGCTTGAATAACAAGCAAAATCAATACACACGTTTGATCCGAACCAAACCAAATCACACAATGAGCACCAAACAATCAACAAAAGAACTCACCTGAGATAAAACATGCTTTCGGACCTTGCCGGTGAGTCCATTATGGTATCAGGAATCGCGTCTCCCACCGTCAATCCATTCAAACTCGAAGCCATAATCTTGAAAAATGAAAATTCCCACAACCCAACAAAAAAATCAGTACAAAGCATTTCAGAAACGGACTAAAAAACAAAATTCAACAACACCCCAACAAAATTGTACATACAAATTAGCCTAATATTGAGTACGAAACAGAACTGAACCAGAAAATACTAACAATAGAGAAAAAATGGGATACCTCGCTCAGATAACGCTTGTGGGAGTGGAGATTGTCGAGGTAAACTTCGTCTTCGGGTTCCCGAGATCTCTTCCCACTCGAATACGGCGATGATGATGAATTCGTCTCTGATGAACCCATTTTGATCCTATTCTATTGTTTTGTATTTTCCGATTTTGACACCCCTTCTTGGTCTTGTTCTTGTTCTTGTTCTCCGCTTAGCCGTCGGAAATCAACCCTAGGCGCCGGGCTCACACCAACGGAAAATTGGAATGCTACTTACCGGACGCTTGATGTTAATAAATGGGCAAGACGCACATTTTGAGCTTATCGAGATGGAGATTTCAGTGGTTGTCATCTTAGTTGGAAAAAAAACAAAAAAAAGTATTTTTTCCGTTTTATGGTTTTATAATAGAAACATCGTTTTAATAAGATAAATTTGATTCGATGCGTGCATTATGATAATCAAATGTAAGTTTTTTAAATATATCGTGGAACATTAATATTTGTATAAATTACGTATTTCAATCTATTATATATTACGGGTTTATCAGACGTGATTTTCTGATTTGATATGAAAATGAGATTTATATTTATATATATAAAATAATTTAAAATATATATATGTTGGAATTATAATGAGATGGGGAATATATCATCACCATAATACGTAGTATTATTATATGATTTTTTAAAAAATACATCATAAATAGTGTAGAAAGTCAATGCAATGTGTGGCCGATTAAAATCAGTTATGTCAACTGATTTTATATCGTAAAAGGAAATATTCATGTGAAGATTTTGTAACGCGATTCAGTGAAATAAAATCTTATAATGAATCTTTTCTTTGTGATATAAAATCAACTCCAAAAACTTCATATATATTTTGGGACATCAGTGGTAACATTTAATCGTGTGAGTTTATCCGATGTAAGAAATATACTACCTCCGTCCCATAAAAAATATAACGGATTGATTTGATAAAGAATTTATATATCTATTGAATATATGGATAAAGACTTATTTCTCGTCTTTTGGGCTATGTGAGAGAGAGGATGGAGAAAAAAATGAAAGATAAAACATAATGAGATGAGTTGATGGATATGAATACAATGATAAGAACAATAAAAACAAATTATGAAATATAATCAAATGAAGGCTGATTCGTTTCTGAAAAACTTGACAAAAAGTTAACAATCAAATTATCTAAATGCGATTACACAATTGCCATACTGTGATGGGTTTAGTTTTGTTGATGTTGTTGTTGTTGTTTCAAACTACTCCTTTATCTTCCGAAAAAAAAAAAAACAATGGATTGTCTAAGATCAAGAATTTAGATGAAAGTTGAATTTTTTTTATGTTTGCATAGTAATACGTTTTATTGAAGTAAAATAGAGATAAGATAGTATGGTTATTGTAATAAATAAAGAGATAGTGAATTTATTAAAATAGTGATTTAATATTTTTTTTTAAATAAGAGAACATTGCATTTATTATGAAACAGTCTAAAAAACAAGTATTTGTATTTTTTCATGGAACGAATGGAGTAAATCATATCCTTTTTTTTGCATAAATGTTATACCGCTTTGTTATTTTCGGTTGTTCCAAATTTTTGACATCATTTTCTTATATAAAAATTTCTGTGTGATTAGAATTTTTTTAAAAAAAATTATATAATTGAAAATTAAAATTAATTAAATAATCTAAATTTATATATTAAAAATAAATATTAATAATTTATATAAAACTGAGGATATAATATAGATCAAAATTTATCTCCACATTTTTTCTCATATCAACACGATGATTGATTCGAAATAATTGAACTCACCGCATTAGTACGAGACCAGGAACAAAATGAAAGACCAAAAATTAACAAAGCATCATGTTCAAGTGAACAATCACCAAATGATTCAATACCCACACCAGCGATACCGACACCATTGCACATACGTTTCACAAGCAAGGAGCTCGGTGAAGAAGAAGAAGAAGACCCAAATCGAAGCGATGAATCTGATCAGATTATCTGGGGATATGACCCATCTTCTCAGCATAATCGTTCTTCTCTTGAAGATCCGTACAACCAAGTCCTGCTCTGGTACAACAACTACTACTACTCAATTGATCGATTCCTCTTAATCAATTATCGCAATTTTTCTATCTGATTGCGTCTTTGATTTTGGTGCTTTGTTTGATTTAGAGGTTTTATTCATGTGGGTTCGAGAAATGTTGGATATTTGGGTACTTCTTGTTTGGCATTGTAGTGCTCTATGGTCAGACTATGCGTGCATGGTATTACTCTTCTCTTGCTAAAATTCTCTTGGGCGATCGATTTGGTGAGCAATCAGTGGGTTGATGCTAGGTTAATCGCCCGACGAAAACCATGTCAACTTTTAGTCTTTTACAGATTGCCCAATTGATCAAGCACTTATGTTCGTATGTTTAGGTCAGAGGTTAAGTTCTTGTTCGGAAGAACCTCTCGGTTTGTTATTTGAGTTTTTATGCATGTTTCTCTTGCAAACTTTAATGTGAATGGAGGTTTTGGCTGTTGGTAAGTTGATGATGCTGTTGTACTCGATGGTCGAGTAGGTTCGAATTGATTAGAAGAATCTATAAAGCATGAAGAAGATGAAACCTTTGAAATTGCAATTGCTATTATTTGTCAATCACTCGTTCAGTTTGCTCCTGAGTCCTGAAATCTCGCCTTGGTGTTATTATGTTCCCTGATTCTGTTTGGAGTAGTTCTTTTAAATAGGCCGCAAGGCTTGTGGGATCGCATTGCTTCTAAGCATGACATTAGTCCTTGTATTCAGGAATTTCACTCAAGACTCAGGAACTTTATGCCATCGTATTTGCGACTCGATACATCGAGCTGTTCACCAGATACATCTCTTTATACAACACCTTGATGAAATTGGTGTTTTTGGGTTCATCATTGGCTATTGTGTGGTACATGAGATACCACAAAGTGGTAAAACAGACATACAACAAAGAGAAGGACACTTTCCGTCATTACTTCCTAGTGCTCCCATGCTTCGTCCTAGCACTGTTGGTTCACAATTCTTTTAATGTTGTGGAGGTACCATCCTATTCTTGCATATCTGTTTTTTTATGTAAGATTCAAATTTATATGGAGCTCTGAACGTGTCTCCGACTAAGAAGGATGGGATTGAGGGAATTCAATTTCTCTAAGTCATCATTTAGTCAGTTGCTCAGTTGTTGTTTTTTTTTTTCCCCCATGAAAGAAGTTGTTGAAGCATCGTCAAGCTCTATATTTTTCTCTTCATCAGGAAAAATGAATGAGAGCACAAGCTCCGTTGCAGTCAGATTTTTTTTGTTCTCTTGCATTGTTACATGTCGATATCTTGGCCATCATTTTTGACAGAACAGGCTTGATTCATGAGCTTTCCTAGTTTTGATATTAACATTACTTCGACACACCCATATAATAGAAAAATATACCTTGCACTGCAGGTGCTGTGGACCTTTTCCCTGTATCTAGAAGCAGTGGCTATCCTGCCGCAATTGGTGTTGCTGCAACGGTCTAGAAACATTGACAACCTTACTGGGAATTATGTTTTCTTCCTCGGGTACAGTCATTCCTCTGATTTCTAGTGTCTGCTTTATTGGGCCTTGAATCATCTTATACTCCTCAGTTCTTGTAAACAGTTTGTAGGGCTTGATGACGATAGGAGCGGTTCTATGAGCGTCATCTGCCTTGTAGATGGTGTTATTTGATTATGTGTACCTGATGCTATGCTATCCTGGTTCACATTAGATCGAACTTTTGTTGGGCACGTAACTCACAAAATAAGATAAAGCTTTTCGTGCCTGGTTGTTTTTGCAGTGCTTACCGAGCTTTATATGTCTGCAATTGGGTGTACCGTTATTTCTTTGAAGATCACAGAGTTCGTTGGATTCGTGAGTTTTCCTGTAATGATTAATATTTTCTCTTTTGTTCCTTGGCATTTTTCCTGACAACAAAGAAATATGCAGCTTGGGTCTCAGGCCTGGTTCAGACTGCTCTGTACGCTGATTTCTTTTACTACTACATTAAGAGGCAAGTACATTGATCCTTCATGGGTGTTCTTTTCGCTCATTTCCTCTAAAGCTGTTACCATAGTGGTTCTGCGTCATCATTTGGCTATAAAATGACCATCACCTCAGATTTGATCAGCTGTGAATATGGGAGAATAATTTTTCACTCCAGCTTTTTAGCACTCTGGCCTAAAATCGTCCGAGTGTGTGAGGCCTAGATTCTTGCGTTCACAGCTTGAAGCGAGAACAAAAACTGCAGGAATAAAAAGAAAAAAAATTTGATCTCCCTGTGAACATGCCCTCTTTTTTTCCCCAGTGATTGACAAAGCACACTTATTTGTTCATCTTCCGTGGTATTTTTGTGGGTTCACATATATCTTTCACTTCGGTTGGAAAACAAGGCTACCAATTGGGTTTTGAACTGGGATATAGAGATTAAGTGGCTCGATTCTAACCATCATTCCTCTTATTTTCTGCAGCTGGAACAACCATGAGTCGCTCAAACTTCCTGCTTAACTCCACGCTCCACAGTATTTATGTATCTGATTCGTGCTAACAAGTGAAGATAAGGTACCTGACTCATCCTTTTTGTTCGGTCATGTATGTATGATATGAGTACTAGTGAGGAATCAACAGTATTTTTCTTTTCTATGTAATCCATAAGAGTAAGCTGCTGTGCAGAAAACTAATTTGATGCGTGATCAGCAATTGCCTTTCCTCGTTTCTTTTTTCAAATTTGACCAATGCTTATTTTGTTGAGACCTCGGATGATCGGAAAAAAATTACTCAAGAATGGCGGGGAAAAGGGGGGAATTTTGATACTGTAACTGGAGACTGGAAATCCTTTCTTCTCAACTGGTATGACGGCGAAGTACAAATTGATTCAATGTTATGGTTTTAATACGAAGCTGTCCGAGTTTGTATCTTTGAAGGCTTATCTTAATGATAAGCAACCATTTTCCAATCTTGTGGTCAATGGGTTCGGACAGATATAGCAATCCCCCTTTTGGTCTGTTTTGTAATATTATAAAGCGATAAGACCGGACAATCCCGTCCTCAAATACACTGGATTATGTGAGTTATTTTCTATTGCTTTCAGTATCCTTCGAGGCACATGCTACCCTACAGATTTACTAGTATAAAGTTATAGACTACTGCACATGGGAAAAAGCACATGAAAACAGCGCCTTTGATGGGCACACGTGAGCGTGGTAAAGGCCTTATCATCTTCTTCTTCTTCAAAGCATCTATCTTCATTCCTCACCAACAATCATAGAAATCATAGACTCTGAGTTGAGGTATCGCAAGATGAAGACAATGGCACTCCTTTATGGTATTCTCCCCTTGTTCCTCGTCTCCGTCATCACTGCTTCATCGAATTCCGAGGTCTGCGACCATCTTTCTCCATTCCTGTACGTATGTCCCAATGGCACCATAACCCGCGACACATACACCGAACCCCCGCACCCTGTGCCACCATCGGCCAACGACACATTAACAGGAGTCTCGTCCAAGGACATTGTAATCGATCCTTCCATGGGCGTCAAAGCTCGTGCGTATCTACCACCCGGTTTGCACCCTGATGCAAAGATTCCTATCCTTCTATATTTCCACGGTGGTGCTTTCATCATTGGCGCTCCTTGGTTTCCCCTGGATCATCTGTACCTCAACAAGGTGTCGCGGGCTGGCACTGCCCTCATCGTCTCGGTTGACTACAGGAGGTTCCCTGAGCACGAGATGCCGGTGCCTTACGATGATGCTTGGAAAGCTTTACAATGGCTAGCGCTTGCGAAGGTCGCGAAGTTTGAGCCGTGGGTTAGATCGTATGGCGACTTTGACAGGGTCTTTGTTGGAGGAGACAGTGCTGGTGCAACTATAGCATATAATGTATCCGTGAGAGCAGCGCAGGAAGAGTTGCCAAATGCTGTCAAAGTGAAGGGCGCTTTCCTCGCGATGCCATACTTCCTTGGTTCAGTGTTGCTCCCGTTTGAGCCTAGGGACTTCAAGAACATGTCCGCGTTCAGCTGTTGGCAGTATTTGTGTCCCTTCTGTGTCGGGGGCGTTGATCATCCCTGGATCAACCCGTTTGGGCAGCCAGGGCATCTGTCCGTGCTGAGACTCGGGATCGAAAAGCTTATGGTGTATACGGCCGAGAAGGACTACTTGAGGGAAAGAGCTGTGCTTTATAGTGATCTGGTGAGACTAGGTGGATTGAAGGGCGAGGTGCAGTTGTTCGAGGCACTAGGCGAAGGCCATGTTTTTCATATATTGGAGCCTGAGAGTCCAAACACGAAGATCTTGATCGATCGATTAGCTGGTTTCTTACAGAACTAAAACTGAGGTAGAGACTAATGCTTCTGATATATTTATCATGTTTCGATAGCGAATACATGTTTAGACCATGACGATGATCGTGGCAAAAACTCGGAAACTAAAGGGTTAGCTTCGATTTTGAAACGAATGAGACCAGTTTCTTATTCAGTTCGACTCCTCCATCGGCATTGAGCTATGCTCTGCAACTTGCAAGATTATACTGCTATTGATCATTAATCTAGAACCAGTATTCAGCCGCTAAAATTCCTTGTGTTCCAAGAATAGTCTTGCCACTGAATTCATGTCACCGCAATTATGGAATGAGTACTAGTGTTCAATAATGGTGGCAACGAGTCCAATTATGGTGTGCTAAAAGTTCTCAATTTGTGACGTCATGTACTTTGGGAACAAAGTATTACTCCCACAAAACCATTTGACTTAACTACAATAGTTACTAGTTTTGGAACTTACAACACGGATTTCCTATATCTATTGTTGTTTTATCTGCAGAAAACTAACTCATTGGAAGTAAGATTACATGCATCACATCTCCATAATCCCTTATCCATGATGAAAGCAATTGGTTTCTTGTTGTCAGTTGTGGTTCTCCTATTAACTACTTTTTTTCATCCATTTAAACTTTCATTTATCTTTCATCCCCTATATATTGTATCATGTCTCATTTGTGTCACGCATCTTGCATATGTCCCACAAAATTCTACGTTTCTTGTACAATTAGTTATTTACTCCATTTACTCCGTCTCATAAATTTTAAAGAGCATATACGTATTTTATATTATTCTATAAATACGAATATAAATTTTATTTTTATATCAAATCATATTTTAATATACTATATCATATATTAAATAAAAATATATAACTTATATTATTTCATAATAAATTTATAAAAAAATTAGATTCAACCGTCATTATATGTAAATCAGATTATATATATATCAATATATATAATATAACCAAACAGAAATAAATGGGACAGAAAAAATATATGCACCTAGGGATCGTGCTGGTGTTATATCCCTTGAAAATGTAAGGAATCATCTCAACTAGTCACTCATCACTCATCTCAAAAATAATGTCTCCCTGTCACAGCCCCTCTCCTCACCCTCCCAAACCCATCGTCATCTGCCACCACC